>JAZKJV010006703.1:0-195243 GCA_037367405.1 Ottelia alismoides | reverse complement strand
TCTTGATCTGTTCAATAACTCTCGGTTTTAGAGATCTAAAAATTCTAAGGCTGAACCAATCTCTAGTCAAAAGGTATCCAATTTCCCTAATCATCAGACTCTCTTTGTATACATATATAGTAAGGATATGACTTAAGTGTTGACCGCAGTTACAAGAGTAGAGTCACAACGTCACCCAAGGTTCCAGTCTAAGAGACTCTCCTAAGAACCCGATCCTCAACACTAGAGAATAAACCATTTCTTGCATCCAATCCACCGTCTCTTTAGTTGTCGGACTTGAAAGTGTAGATGGAAGTCTAGTTGATGGAGGGCCATAGGATTGTGTCATTTCTTATCTCCCTCTTCATTGGAACAAGGATCCTCTCGAGTGCCTTATTACTCAACTTATGTGTTGATCAGTGCGTCCGTCAAGAGAAGTTGGAGCCGTCTGTACTTGTTTTCCTAGGAGTACATCGAGGTGTGTCTTTTTTGAGTATCTATTATACCTTCTACACCCAGACTTGTAGCATTTACGATATAGAGCCCTTTTTTGGTGCAAGCCCGACTCCTGGTCCTAATAGCGGTGTCCAGTGGACACTTTTGAAATGGTTGGGAGCACTCGCCTTTGGTGGAAGCTCTTTTGATAATTGACTTTTGTGGAATGAGAGCTTTTCTTTGACATTTCATTGCTTTTTAGTATTTTGGCTAGCTCCCACTGCTTTTACCAAGAGTTGGCGCACACTGATCAACATTTTTTTATTTTATCACACCCTGGCACATAGGTAGATGTCAAGAGATAGTACAAGAACCATGTTCTCATACTGGCTAAAGATGCTGACACTCAGGTTTCATGAAGCCTTCATTGATTTTATCCCATCCTCGAGCATCATCAAATCAAGTCCAAACTCAAATCCCTCATCCCAGATTCTCAAGTGAAATTTCAACTCATCTCATCATAAACTGCAGTCGTGTATGTGAGGTGCTGATCATATTATTAAGGTAGAGACTAAGCATGCAATATAGCACACAAATCTTTCAAATTAGAAGAAATGTGAATAATTAAGTCCAAGACCCTAATGACTAAGGTTGGTTAACTTAAAATCTCAAGACCTCATAAACCCAGTGTTCTTGAACCACTAGTCTTGTGTGAAAGTGAATTGCGTCAGGGATTAAACCAACTTATTAGTTAGTTTTTTGTGATTTTTTTTAAGTTTTAGAAAAGGTTTTTTTTCAAAAAGTTTTTTTTCACAATTTTTTTACAAACAAAGGCAAAGAAGATTTTTTTTGTTAGAAAAATTTTTGTTCTTTTTTTCTCAAGAGTTTTTTTGAACAAAGGAAAAGAAGAAAGTTTTTTTTTGAAAATGTTTTGCTTTTTTTTGAAAAAGATATGTAAATAAGAAAGGACTTCTTTTTTTGAAAAAGTTTTTTTAAAAAGCAAATAAGGTTTTTTGAAAATAATTTTTTTAAAGTTTTTTTAAGAGATTTTTTTTTAAAAAAGTTTTTTTATCCACCCCATACTTTTTTGTAAATATATGAAAGTACGAGCTATGGGTAAAGTATATATGTAATATATACACGCCCCCTATACTTAGCATGTTCTCAGAGTACAAGAAAGCGAGAAAAAGACATATCTCGTTCTAAGCGTAGGCTTGCTAAAAATAATAAACAGTATAGAAGTCGATCCACCCCCTAGTACTTAGGCTCTGGTCAGCCTAAGTGTAGAAGAAGAGGAAAAATGGGGCGGGCGAGGTCAAGAGGAGAAATGATGAGTTATACACATGGCGGGCATCGGCTCCCCCTATACTTAGGCTCTTGGTAAGCCTAAGTATAGGACAAGAGTAAGTGTAAGAACCGATGTGATCTGGAGAATATACAAGGAAGGGGAGAATGTACAAGAGTGATTGAATCGTCTAAGATGTTGAATCTTGATGTTGCATCTTCATGAAGAGTAATATGATGTATCTGCTCTGTGCTCACTCTGCATGAAGTTGATGACCTCGACTTGGACTAACTGCTCTTTTGAATCTACAAAATGCTTCAACAGTTCTCCATTTACCACATGAGATTGTGCACCATCTGTGAGATCAGCTATCTCTACACTTCCATTCTCATTCACTTACTTAACAACAAAGGGACCCGTCCATTTAGATTTGAGCTTCCCATGGAACATCTTCAACCTGGCATTGAACAACCATACCTTTTGTCCCAGGGACAAAGTCTTTGCACCTAATGTGCTGATCATGCCATCTCTTTACTTTGTCCTTATAAATCAAACTGTTGTCATATGCCCTGTTTCGGATTTCCATGAGCTCGTTCAAGTTCAAGTCTCGACAAAGCTTCCCTAGGTGACAACTCTAATTAATCTTCTTAATTGCCCATTCGGATTTATGAATCAATTCTGCGGGCAAATGACATGGCTTGCCATAGATCATTCTAAATGGTGAAGTACCCAATGGTGTCTTGTAGGTTGTCCTATAGGCCCATAGAACTTGGTCTAAGAGCTGAGACCAGTTCTTCCTATCGGGACGAACCAATTTCTGCAAAATACTCTTCACCTCTCTGTTCGAAACCTCTGCCATGCCGTTGGACTGTGGGCGGTAAGGACTAGTAACTCTATGCTCAAATCCATATTCCTTAGCTAAAGATCTCATATCTCGGTTCACAAAGTGGCTACTCTCATTAGATATCAAAACTTTTGGCACCCCGAACCTAGCAATAATATGGTCTCTCACAAACTTATAGATAGTCTTGCTGTCTGCGGTTCGGGTTGGGATAGCCTCCACCCACCTAGATAGATAATCAACCGCCAACAATACGTACTCATGTCCTTGGCTGTTGGGAAAGGGACCCACAAAATCTATTCCCCATGCATCAAAAACATCACAAATAATCATCGGTTGCATGGGCATCTCATCTCTCTGTCCAACTGTCCCTCCCATCCTTTGACAGATCGGGAACGACCGTACAAAATCAATAACATCTCTAAAAAAGTCGGCCATTACAATTCACATTGAAGTACTTTGTGAGCGATTCTCTTTCCCGAATGGTGTCTTCCAACCTCTAGTGAATGACAATATGTGAGGACACTCTAGTATTCCTCCTGAGGAATGCACCTTCTCCAAACACAATCCGGTCCTTCGAAGAAAAGTAAAGGATCGTCCCAGTGGTATCTCCTCGAATCTGACTTCAATCGATCAATGCTGCTCCTAGTCCAACCATGGGGAACCTGCTTGGAGACAAGATAGTTCACCATGTTCGCATATCATGGGAGTGAGTCAATAACACAAATTGACTCATCTGGGAAGGTCTCTCTAATCCGCTCATAATCAGGAGAATCCTTAAGTTCAATCCGAGAAAGGTGATCAGCCGCAACATTCTTCACTCCAGGTTTATCTTTTATCTCCAAATCAAATTCCTGAAGGAGTAAAATCCACCTAAGAAGATGCGCCTTCACGTCCTTCTTTTCCATTAAATATCGAATGGTTGTGTGATCAGTACATGTTGTCACCTTAGAGCCCAAAATATATGATCTGAACTTCTCGAGGGCCCATACTACCGCGAGCATTTCCTTTTCAGTCACTGTATACTTTTTCTATGTAGGATCTAATACTTTGCTCGCACAGTGAATCACAAACGGAATCCCCGCTCGTCGTTGTCCTAACACAGCTCCTATAGCGAAATCTGAAGCGTCAGTCATGATCTAAAAGGGAAGAGACCAGTCAGGAGCTTGTAGGATAGGCGAGGCACAAATCTTCCTCTTCAAGAGCTCAAAGGCTTCCAGACACCTATGATCTACAACGAACTCTGTGTCTTTCCCTAAGAGCTCAGTCAGTGGGCGGTAAATCTTTGAAAAATCCTGAATTAATCTTCTATAGAATCCAACATGCCCTAAGAATGAACGCACTGACTTTACATTGGTAGGTGGATCGAGTTTCTTGATCACCTCCACCTTGACAGGGTCAACCTCCATTCCCCTTTTGGAGATGACACGCCCCAACACGATACCCTCCATCACCATAAAGTGACTCTTCTCCCAGGAGAGTACCGGATTCACCTCTCTACACTTCTTGAGGACTCGGTCCAAGTGCGCTAAACATGTGTCAAAAGAATCACCATGGATCGAGAAGTCATCCATGAACACTTCCAGAAAATCTCCCACCATCTCGACAAATATGGCTATGCACTGCTGAAATGTGTTGGGGCATTGCAGAGCCCGAATGGCATGCGCCTGAAAGCATAAGTGCCGAATGGACATGTGAATGTGGTCTTTTCCTGGTCCTCAAGGGCTATGGCCACCTGGTTGTAGCCTGAGTACCCATCAAGAAAACAGAAGAACTCTTTCCCTGCTAGTCTCTCCAAGATCTGATCAATAAAAGGCAAGGGAAAGTGATCTTTCTTGGTCGCGGCATTCAGGCGCCTGTAGTCAACACAGATGCGCTACGACGTGGGTACTCGTGTCGCGATCTCTACCCTCTCCTCATTGGTGACCATCTGAATTCCCGACTTCTTCAGGACAACATGAAGCGGGGCCACCCACTTGGAGTCAGAAATAGGGTATATAAACCCTGCTTTGCACCATTTCTCAGTCTCTTTCTTCACCACTTCCCGTAGATTGGGGTTAAGTCTCCTTTGGAACTCGCGGGAAGGTCTCACATTATCCTCAATAAAAATGTGGTGCGAGCAGAGAGCGGGGTTGATGCCCACGAGATCCGACACTGTCTAGCCTATTGCTTTGCAGTTCCTCTCTAAGACCTCTAACAACCTAGACTCCTGTTCTAAATTAAAGTCTGAGCTAATGATGACAGGATATCTCTCTTTGGGTCCCGCAAGAAAGGCATACTTGAGTGTAGGAGGTAGTGATTTCAGTTCTGGCAATGTGGTATCATCAAGCAGATCTGGCTGAACTAAATCTGAATCTGGTTCCGTGCTGCATGATGGTGGTCTAAGCTGAGTAGTAGTACTCGCCACCAACTCAGAAGTAAGGGGAGTTGGATCGCCAAAGAAACACGGTAGTTCGGCCAAAGCCGCGTCCGACTCATCATCTATGTCCCATGATCGTTCCGAAGGAGATGGAACTGACAGATCCAGATGGATCTCTGTGTCATCATGAGAATAGGTAGAGGCATCTCTCACAAGATCAGACAACACCTGGCAAACTGCATCATCCACTATAACCTTTCCAGATGAAAGGGACTCGCTCTGTCCTGAAGAGATCTGTCCCCAAATCCCAATTGTGCTAACTAAACTACAATCTACCTCTGAAGATGAGTACTCTGTGCTACTTTCTGAATCGGGTCGCTGACACTTGATTTTCTTCATCTCAAGGTTCTCTTCTCCGCTTGTAGAAAGGAACTTCATCATTCCCGTACCATAATCGAAAGTTGCGCCTGCGGTCCTAAGGAAGGGCTGCCCAAGAATGATATGATATTCTCTCCAATGATTGGGGGTCTCCATGTCCAAGACTATGAAATCAACTTGATAGTTCTGCCCCTCAATCAAGATAACGATGTTCTTCACTTCTCCCTTAGGTCTCTTCAATGAATGATCTGCAAATTGGAGTAAAGCTCTAGATTTGCGAAGTGGTCCCAACTCCAATTTCTGATATAATGCTAAGGGAAGTAAGTTGATCGAAGAACCATTATCTAAGAGTGTGCGTGCAAACGTAATGTCATCAATACAAATCTCCACATAGTGAGCACCCATGTCTCTCTTTTTCCTTGGCAAAGTCTGATTCTTGAGACAATAGGTTGTGGCTACTGACAAGACATGTGTTTTTATATTTCGATTATCTTTCTTCCTGCTAACCCTTGTAGGTGTGCATCTCACCTTAAGGTATTTTTGGAATGCAGGATGATTAGACACATACTCATCAAATGGCACCTTTATAGTGATGTTCTCTTTACAAAACCGTGCCATATCGGGGTCATCTTCATGAATCCTTTTGATGCGCTTTCCTGCCGTAAGAGCACGGTGGAAAGGGATTGAAGCTAGGGAAATAGAGGATGAAGAGTCTGAATCATGAACTGAAAGATCATCCTTTGCATTAACGGAAACAGAGTTCTTTATACAAGAATCTTTTTGATGCAACATGGGATCGAAATCAAAACTATCTACTAAAGGTTGTGGAATAGAATCTAGAGTGGTATCCGCCACAACCGGAGATGCAAGGTCCTCCGTAGACTAAGAAGAATATCCATGCTGACGATGCTGCATTCGTGCTCTCCTCCTCCTCTCGGCTCCCTGAGTAGGTATCCTCGAATGATGCTGATGGGGCTCTGAAATATGATGCCTCTCCTCCTCATCCTCTGAAGACTCCTCAGGTAGAGCTCCAGAGATACCCCTCCTCGTGTCCCTCGCTCGGTCAGGTATGGTCATGGTCCTTCCGCTCCCGAGTGACATGTGGTTAGCCTCATCACACGAAAGAATCTCATGTTCAGATCTAGGAGATGTTGAATAGTATACCTGACCAAAA
Organism: Ottelia alismoides; assembly: GCA_037367405.1. Taxonomy (NCBI): domain Eukaryota; kingdom Viridiplantae; phylum Streptophyta; class Magnoliopsida; order Alismatales; family Hydrocharitaceae; genus Ottelia; species Ottelia alismoides. Next base: position 188,792 of record JAZKJV010006703.1, on the reverse strand, counting down.
TGCTGCTGAGAACTAGAACGATTCATGCTATTGGGGTTAGCTTGAACTTGGGCTGGGATAGAGGTAGAGGGTGCAGTCTGTTCGTCTCTCCATCTAGACAGGCGATTGACATCCACCCATAAGTCATGAATCTCGTTCCTGTAGGAACGTAGCTCGTCGAGTATCTGCTGCTGAATATCCACAGAACTAGACGAAGAAGGAAGTGGATAAGACTGGGAAGAAGAACGGTAAGACTGGCCCTGCTGGCCAGAGTACTGACTCTGCTGCTACTGGGGTTGCGGGCCCTGCTGGCTCATCTGGTAATGGCCCTGTCGTCCATACTGCTGGTACTGCTGCCTCTGCTGCTGGGGTGGATGGAATCCAGGGCTCTGCTGTGAAGGAGGTGGTGCAGAGGTGAATGTGGTGTTGTGAAAGGTTGGGGGACACCGATAGGTCTGTCGGTCTCCCGTACTTCCCTGCCTAGCAGGGTCCTGAGTATACCATACTCCATTCACCTCCCAAACCGGTGGAGGCTCCTCCTGAACTGTCTCTGCAAATGGAGGTGGCTGCTGAAAAGAGTGGGTGTAGGATTGGTCCTGCTCCCACGGCTGGGGTTGCCCTGACACAACTGCTCCTGAATATGGTGAACGTGGTATACGGGAGCAGAGGGTGCAGTCACGACGGGTATCCTTATCTTAGGTACCTTCTCAGTCAACTCCTCCATCTATTTTAAAAGTTTGGAGACGCTCCGGTCTAACTCATCAATCCTCCTGTCGATCTTCTCAACCTGTAAGTTTATCCGCAAGGACTCCCATGCTAGGGATCATGTCCTGAGAGATCGACTACAGCTGATTTTCCCCCTCCAAGTGAGAGTGAACTGGGGGATGGTGTATAGGCCCTGCTGGCCATCTGCGAGCGGCTAGTTTCAGCCATCTGCTCGAATACCCTCCATATGGTATCCGCTCCTCGTGATGTATAGCTGCCTCTACAGGCAGCGCTCACTAAACCCTGCATCTCAAGGTTGAGACCAGTGAAAAATGACTGGACCAAGATGTTATTATCTAGTCCATGACAGGGACACTTCTGCAGGATATCCTTGAACCTTTCCCAAGCATTACAAAAAGCTTCATGGGGTAATTGGGGAAAACTCGTAATACGCGTCTTCATCATCTTAGTTCTACTCAACGGGTAGAACTTCTTCAGAAACAGGTCCTTGAACTAGGCATAAGTGGTGACGGTAATCCTAGGATTTTTCACCCAGTAGTCGGCTTTGCCACGCAAGGCAAATGGAAGGGCTTTGAGCCTAATATAATTGGCTAACATTTTGATGTTTGAGGTTAGCGCAGCAGAAATTCAATTAAAAAAATCAAAAAAATAATGTCAACAAGATGAAAATAAAATTACCTAGGATGGATGATCGCCTATGATGTGCTCACAAGAGAACGATCTTCACTCAAATCGCTAGCGTGCGATGAGCTCGAGCAGCGTGCGATTGTGGCTGCGATGTTGGCCAAAAAGCCAATAGATCTCACTGGAGAGAGGGCTGTCGTCGCTCGACCGCGGTTGCATCGCCGTCAACGATTCAACTCTAGGAACTAGGCTCTCCTCACATAAAGATGGATCAAAAGAAAAAATAAGGAGAATGAGATGTATATAAAGATGATGAAATGTGAAGTTATTAAAATGGTGGGAGGTTATTTTATTAATGGAGTTGAATGGGAGGTTTAAAAAATGGTGGGGTTGAATGGAGGTTGGTGGTAGAATGGAGTTGAATGGTGGTTACTGTAGAGAATGTAAAATAAATAATGGCATAAAGCAGGCTACTTTAAATACAAAAAAGGAAAAATAGTGGTGAATTTACAAGTGAATACATACAACATGTACATTTTTTTATTTGCTTTTCTAATATATATTTTTTTCTTTTTAATAAGAGATATTTGCAACAGAAAAATATAATAAAATACTACAATCAAAATACAATACAAGCATGATTTGTTTTGTAATTTTAGTATTTAGTAAAGATAAAATAAAAAAATGAAGAAAGAATGAATATATACAATGTACATCTAGGTCCCAAAACCCAACTTTTTCAAATGAGCTCCGATTTTAATGAAATCACTTCCGTTGGATAGATAATTTTCTAACTTGAACTTTAAAAGTGAGTTTGGTGAATTTGGAGTTCATACGGAGCAGGAATTTGGCTTGGAAGTTGGTCTTTTTGCTTTTTCCCTTTGAGATCTAGGAGCATTTATTTGAGGTAAAATTTGCTTTGTACTTTTGTATTTTTATATACATTGATATGAACACGTTGGAAAAGAATTAGCCAAAAAGCAGTTGAAATGAAGTTATTAAAAATATATGAAGTTTTGGGCTATTTACATGTATAAAACTCCTTTATTTTTGTGGCTTTTTATGTGTAATTTATTTTGTACAATCTAATATACAATAATTAGTGTGTCTTATTTACAAGAGAAATTTTGTTAATATAATGAATTCTGGGATTTTACTCGGAGATTTTGCTAAGATCAAAATATTGAGATGATGAATCATGGATTCATCAAAAATAAAATATGTCCCAGAAATGTATGAATAATGAATAAATAAATGACCATTTTATTATATCATTAGCCCTTATCTCCCCCTAATTTATTCCTTGTCGTTCCAATCATCAAGATGCCTAGGTCTCGCGATGTAGGATCATAAAATATCTTTGATATTTTAGTCTTTTTATTTTGTTTTCTTTATTCTCTAATTTTGGCATTAAAATAGTATTTTATACCATTTTTATACAACAAAGCGTGAATGCAAATTAAAGGTATTTTCATGCATTTTCTAGGGTTTGTAAGGCTTAAATGATAGAATAAATGTGATGAAATAAAGATTCATCATCCCCCTATACTTGCCTTTTCTTCTCCTTGGCAAATACTTATGCAATAAGTGCAGAAAATGAAAAACAAAGAAAAGAAAAAGAAAGAAAGCGGATTAAGTTTAATTGTCAAACTTGTTTTCACAAAATCAAAGTTTGGAGCTTAAGTCGGATCTTTGAATTTTAAATGCAGGCAGAACCTTATTAGGAATCAGATATGAGACACAACAATCTTAGAGAATGCCAAAACTCTGCTCAAGTCTCCTCAATAGCCACGTTAGAATACTTCAACTCATAAGCAAACCCTGATGATTATGGATCTGACTTGTACTGTATAAGTGATAGTAGCTCCCCTCAATTGAAATGACAAAGTTACTGACTTCTCCAACATGACAACTCAATGATTCCCCAATCCAGCAACTCCTTCCTTGAGGAGCGGGGTATTCCCTTCTAAGTTCAAGTGGCAACTAGCTCAAGAGGAGGGGGTGAAGAGAAGAATGGACGGTAGCCAATGTAGCTACTTATCCTAGGATGCATGATCAATGTAGTCAAGTCATCCAGCTGCAGGCTCACAAGATATGATTTTGAAGCTCAAGCTTGCTTATTGAATATACAAATATACACACTACGATAGACATTTTATTTTAAATCAAGCTTGTCTACTTTTTTGTAGTTTTTGCTTTTTTAATACTATTTATAGCAACATTTACATAAGGAGTTTTTCCTCTTGAGCTAGTAGACTATCTCTCTTTTGAAGCATTATTGCAACCCACACTCTCATGTCTTTGGACATCTCTTCCACTAGACGGGTTGGTGTGCACTTCCCTCCCTAGATGAGGACAAATGTTTCCACTTGTGTGCTTCTCATACCGACAAATCCAATCCCCTCACCACTCCAATTTAGTTGATTCAAGTGAAATGTGCAGGTGTCCAAGTTAGGTCATTATCAATAAAAGCCATGCGTGTGCTTCAAAATACTCTACTTAGGCAGTCAAGAATCCATTTGAACTAAGTCTCGAGATTCTCAAAGAATTAAGTCAATTAGACCTGAAGTACCTCAATTCCAGCTCCTATAAGGTTCTTGTAATTAGGGAGATTTTAAGGTCCAACCATGCTCCAATCTTCGGATTTTACTTAGACTACTTCAATTATCAAACTCAATCTAAAAAATGTGAATGTTATGCAATGCTATGTATAATACATAAAGTATTTTTGTGATGCAATTTTTCGAAGTTTTGAATTTGTATGGGTTTTTGAAAAAGACGAAGCAAATGCAATTTTTTGGTATTTTTGAAAAAAGATTTTGCAAATGTTTTTTGGTATTTTTTGGTTTTTACAAATGTTTTTGTGATTTTTGAAAACAAAATATTTTGGCTAAGAAATAGGTACAAATATTTACATGGTGATGCATCTTATTTTTACAAGAGTTGGATTTTAAGAATTTACTAGGGATATGTGATTATCTTATAAAGTATTTTAGTGTGATGTATATATTACTCAAACTTATTTGAAAAATCATTCTACAAGTATTTTTGGAAAACTATAGTCTAAAATAATTTTTACAAGCAATTTTTACAAACATTTACCCACACTTGAATATCATTTTGCAAAGGTTTTTCAACCACTATATATAGATTTTTAAAAATAATATTGCAACACTTTTCCAAACCATTTGCAAGTCATTTTTCAAACACTTTTATTTCCCAGAAAGAAAAGAAGTTTTCCAAACAATATTTTTTACAAAGATTGAAAATATTTAACAAAATATTTTTCAAATAGTTTTCCAAAGATTTTTCAAAAAGTATTTCAAAATGTTTTTTGAATATTTTCAAAAAATATTTTTACATGATTTGTTAATCAATATATACAAGAAGAATTTGAGTAATAATATAGAACTTTTATTAAGTGATTTTAATGAATTTAATAGTATTTTATACATAATTTTAGCCATAATAATTATTAAAAATATGAAAGTACAAGTTATGGCTAAAGTATATACATAGTATATATGACACTTTATACTTAGCTTAAGCTATGACCTCATAGATTAGAGAGAAAAAGAGAAGACATAACTCGTACTGAGTATAGAAAAGTCTAAAGAATAACAAATGAATGAATGAATCGAATGAGAAGTTGACTGTGCCACCTATACATAAGATTAAATAATCTTAAGTATAGCAGACTGTACACAAGGTAGGAAGGGTCAAGGGTGGGAATGAACATATCGTACTTAGGCTGTCTCCCCCTATACTTAGGGTAAGATATCCTTAAGTATAGACAAGAAGAGGAGACAATGATCAAAGAATGATAGAACTCAAGGTGCACACCCCCTATACTTAGGATAAAGTACATCCTAAGTATAGAAGATAGACAAAAAGGGATGACATCTTTTTGGTAGAAAAATAAGAATGAAAATGAAAAGAAGAAAAGAATAAAAGATAAGTGAGATAGAATTTGAACAACTTGGGATGAACATCCCCCTATTCCTACGACAAAGTACATCCTAAGTGTAGCAATGATGAAGGGGATGACACCTTTTTGGAAGAATAAGAAACTAAAAAAGGAAAAGAAGAAAAAACATTCAAAAATGTTTTGATTTACTTTATCTTCTACTGCAGCTATGGAAGTATTCGTCTCATTATCGTAAATTACTTGGATGGAGTCACCAACAGACATAAATGTGTCATGTTCAAGATATGATTTCAGAATAACCACAAATGGTTGTGCATCAGCTGACAAACCAGATATCATTACGCTTCCATCGTCATGCACATGCCTCACTATAAATGGCCCAGTCCATTTGATCTTCAACTTGCCTGGAAAAAACTTCAATTTCGCATCGAACAACCACACCGTTTGACCTGTTTTGAAGGACTTGCGGTGTATATGCTTGTCGTGCCACTTTTCAACCTTCTCCTTGTACATCAAGCTGTTGTCATATGCATAATCTTTGAATTCCAATAATCTGTTCAGATCCACTTTTTTGTTCTTCTTGCTTTCTCCGAGTCCAAATTGCAGATGTGATAACCCATAAAAATTTATGTATCATCTCAACGGCCAGATGACACGACTTGTCATACACTAGGAAGTAGGGAGACATTCTTAAAGGAGACTTGTATGCGGTTCTGTAAGCCTAAAAAACTGAATCGAGTAGTTTAGACCAGCTCTTGCGATCCAGACACACAAGATTTTGTATAATTCTCTTTATCTCCCTGTTTGAACATTAAGCTAAGCCATTGGACTGTGAGTGGTATGGTGAAGTGACACGATGTTCTATGCAGAATTTTTGAGTTAGCTTCTTCACCTCTCTATTTATGAAATGGCTACCCCCATTTGATATTAGAATCTTAGGAATCCCGAACAATGCAACAATGTGATCTCTTAAGAATCGACAAATAGTTTGACTGTAGGCGGTTCGGGTGGGAATAGCCTCCACCCAACGACTCACATAGTCGATAAAAAGAAGAATATATTCGCAACCCTGACTATTCGGAAATGGGCCCATAAAGTCGAACACCCAAGCATCGAAGATGTTTGATATCTGAACTTTAGAGGCATCGTATTTCTCATTCTTATGGTACCGCCCATCTTCTGGCAGTTAGTGCAACGCTTAACGTATTCTTCTACATCGTTGAATAATGTAGGCCACCAAAGGCCACTATGAAGAACCTTTATTGTCATTCATATACCTTAATGGTGTCCTCCTGATTCTTTGTCCTGACAAAGTTCAAGGACACTCAGGATTTGCTCATGAGGAACACACCTCCTCCAGATGCAATCTGCCCCATCATAGAATAGATATGGGTCCTCCCACTCGTAGAAATGGATCTTATACAATAATTTATCTACTTTCAGCTTCGAATAATCTTATCGGTTCTCTTGGTCATAAGATAGTTTACAATATTAGCGTACCAGGGAAGCGAGGTGACTGACAAAATTGCCTCATCTAGAAAGGTTTTGGTGATCGGTTGCAAGTTCAGCTCAAGAGATTCAGGCTCAGGAAGTCTGGACAAGTGGTCGGACACAACATTCTTAAATCCAGGTTTATCTCAATTTCAAGGTCAAATTCTTGGAGGAGAAGGATCCACCAGATTAGATGTGGTTTGGTGTCCACCGAGTGATAAATATATATGATGACCTTGGACCCGAGGAGGTGGGATCTAAAATTTTCCAAGGCAAAGACTACCGCTAGCAGCTCCTTCTCAGTGAAGGTGTAATTTCTTTGAGCTTCATCGAGCGTTCGACTAGTGTAGTGAATAGAAAATGAGATATTACATTTACTCTGTCCTATCAGAGCACCGATGGCATAATCTAACGCATCTTTCATTATCTCAAAAGGTAGTGCCCAAATCGGTAAGTGCAAGATAGGAGCCTAAGTGATGAGTTCTTTCAGCTGATAAAATGCTAGGAGCATACGGTCGTCAACAATGAAATCATTCTCCTTAACTAGCAAATCAGTCAATGGTATGGACAACTTACTGAAATCTTTAATAAACCATAGGTAGAAACTGACATGGCCCAAGAAAGACCTAACCAGCTTAAGGCTTGTAGGTGGATCTAGTTTGGAAATTACCTCCACCTTGGCTAGGTCAACTTCCATGCCACGTTTAGATACAACGTGATCAAGTACAATTCCTTCAGTCACCAAGAAGTTGCTCTCCTCCCACGAGAGCACCAGATTTACATCGCAACATCTCCGTAAGACTCAATCTAAATAATCATGGAATTGATCAAAGGAGTCCTCATAGATCAAGAAATATTCCATAAAGGCCTCAAGAAAATTGCCCACCATGTCGACAAAAACTAGAAGCATACACCTCTGAAATGTGGCCAGGGCATTGCATAGCCCGAACGAAATCATCTGAAGTCATATGTACCAAATGGGCAGGTGAAAGTAGTCCTCTCTTGATCTTCAGGAGCTATAGCAACTTGATTATATCCAGAGTATCCATCCAAGAAGCAAAAGTATTCCTTCATGGACAGTCTCTCAAGAATATGGTGGATGAAGGGCAGTGGAAATTAGTCCTTCTTGGCAGCGAGATTGAGTCTTCTATAATCCATATACACTCACCAAAAAGTGGGTACTCTGGTCGCAATCTCCTCTCTTTTGTCAGTCCTCACGATAATGATCCATCATTCTTCGGCACTACGTGCATAGGGCTCACCCATTTGCTGCCAGAGATGGGATATATGAATCCTGCTTCACACCATTTCTGAATTTCTTTCATGACAACCTCCCAAAGGTTCAGATTCAGTCTTCTCTGAATTTTACGGGAGGGTTTGCTATCTCCTTCAAGAAAAATGTGGTGCGAGAAAAGGGCAGGGTTAATCCCATGGAGATCGGAAGTCTTCCAATCAATAACTTTGTTGTTTCATTCAAGAACCTCCATCATACGAGATTCTTTATCTCCAGTCAGATAGGCATTGATGATGACCAGGTACATGTTAGGTTCACCCGCAAGGAAGGCATACTTCGTATTGAAGGGCAGTTGTTTCAGCTCAGGTGGACTGGGAGCTACTTCGATGGTGACTTCAACTATCATAGAAAGTAGTGGTTCTTTCATCTGTTCAGTGTCTACTATGCTTTGTTATGCATCTTCATTCAAAAATTCGTAGAAGTTTTCAATAATATATTCTTCATTGTAGAAATCTTTAATGATTGTTCTTGGTCTCGAGGGCACATCATCTCTACAGAAACCTCTTTAAGCGGCTCAGCAAAAATCTCATCATGATCGACAAGGGGAAATTCGACTGCATTCTCCCTTCCTTTCTCAGGGCATAGGAATTCATGGATCTCATTATCATACATAAAGAGGTTGATGTCTTGAGTTTCTATCAAAAAGTTGTAGCCTTTAGAACGATTGATCACCCTTGCACATGTTATATATGTTTCCTCTGTAGGCTTTGTATCGGACATGATCTCTATCTTGATTTTGTTGTTGTTGGAGCTGAATGTGATCTCTCTAGTGCCGTAATTCACTATTGTATTGGTTGTTCGCAGGAACAAACGTCCAAGGATGATGGGATTGAGGAGTAGAGGCACAGAGACATACATGTCTAGAACAACAAAATCTATAGAGAACTGCATCTCTTGAACGGTAAGGATCACATCCTCCAACATGCCCCTAGGTTGCTTGACGGATGTGTCTGCGAATTGTAGATTCGTCTTTGTTTGTTTGAGCGGTCATAACCCGAATTTAGTGAGCAGTGAAGATGCCATTAAATTGACAGAAGACCCATGTCGAGCAAGGTACGTTCGAACTCTTGGTTGAACATCTGACACAAACCAATGGTTCTCCCTTATCTAGCTTCTTGTTCGGGAGATTGTTGATGGCATTGGTTGTGTCCATTGTAAGAATATGCTTTCAGACTTGCCACCTTTACTTCATGCATTGTGAGGATGAGACATGCACCTAGTTGTACATGCATTTTCGATCTTTTCTTAACAACAGACATGTACTCAAGAGCTTTTATCAAAGGCATATTCAAGACCAAATTTTGAATAATTTCTACAATGGCAGGATTAAACAAAGTATTTTTCAAAATTTTCATTTTTTGTATTTTTTCATTACTTATATAAAAGTAGTAGTTACAAAATCTGAATATGTATCATTCAAAAGTTTGTCCCTATCATTGTTTAAAGATAGATGGCAAAAAGGTATAAAATCATCTACAGTCTGTGGACCAAAAAATGCTAGCTCGGCTTCGGTTGTTGGCTTTGAATCTGCCGCAGCTGCAACATTCTTCAAGACTGGAGTTGGTTCTGCAGCACATGCAAGCATCTCCAATGCTGGCTGGTTTCCACCGGGTCTGTTGTTGTCTTTTTGTATTTTTGTATTTTCTTAATTTTTCTATGATTTTCCTGTAGATGGTGTTCCTTCAAAAATGCTGCTTGGCCCTCGTGCTAGCTGGACTGACGATTCCCTGTCAAATGCAATATGTTTTCCGTTCAAAGATGTTGATGCCTGCAATGCTCTACCACTCCTGAGATAACATCGTTAGAAATAAACAAATTTTTTCTACCTGATTCAAGCGGATCATTGCAAATTACCTTCTCTTTGCATCAAAAATTATTTGACAGCCGTTAGTTCATCTATCTTCTGGGTCATCTCAACCATGTTCTTGACTAGCTGCTCTAGGCATGTGAGGGTTGGATTCACCGGTGCTGCCTCAGAAGAATCACCCACTTGGGGACTCTAATTCTGAGAGTGCGAGGGAGGCTGCTACTGGTAACCCTGAGAAAAATGGTGAGGAGGAGGGCGAGACGAGTACTGTGCATAATGTTGAGAGGGATAAAAATTTTGATATGATGTAGCTGGCAGCTGTAGAGGAAAGCCCTAATGACAATAGCCCGACTGCTGATGTTGATACACTTGCCTCCATGTGTTCCCATATTGTGGAGGCTGTTGGTTCTGAGATTAGTAGGGCTAGAAGTTCCTACCTCCATGGTGGTGGTGGTGTGGCCAGTTGGCCGAGTTCTGACTTTGAGGGTGTCCCTAAGGATGAGTTAGCTGTTGTTCATGATCCCACACACCATTTATATCTAGAATCTACGACGGAGGTGGAGGAAACTGCTCCGGATAGGCTGGCTGCAACTCTGGTTGATAAACAACCATATGGTTCTAGGACTGCGAGGGCTGCTCCAAGATCTGCACATAGTACACGTGTTGGACTGGCTGTAGCTGCGGGGAATTTGGTTGAGGAGGCTATATCAATGTTGGCTCCTTCTGCTCAGTAGGAGTCTCGGTAGTGGCAAGGACATAGTTACAAGCATTGGCATTCAGGTTTCTAACAAGCTGCTCTAGCTGCTGGGGAATCAAATCAAGCTTTCCGAGCCCTGGATCCTCTTCTTACTAACTGAAAGTTTTTCAAGGTCCTGTGACCTTTTCTCGATGATGTCTACCTTCGACAAGTGGCTCCAAATGATGCTGAGGTTGGAGCTCTCATCCTTTTCCTCGACATGAGTAGCCATGTTTACAAGCTTGTTGATGGTAGAAGACATCTTCATGTATGTTCATGATAAGGATTGAGTGGCCTCTCCTTTGGCCATCTCCTCAAAAATGTTCCGGATGACAACCTCATCCTTGTTGAAATGAGAGCCACCATAAGAGACATCGACGAGAGTCTGGATTTTCAGTGTCAACCCACCAAAGAAGTGATGCACGAGACTGGTCTTGGGAATCTTGTGGTTGGTATACTTTTCTTGTAACTCCTTCAATATCTCCCACACCTCATGTATTGTCTTGTGGGGTTGCTGAAAAAGCTGGAGATGTGGGCACACATCCGATTTAGTCGGCCGAGAGAGTAAAATTTATGAAGAAGTGCAGATTTCAACTCCTCCTAGGTTGTCACTACTTTTCCTAGATGATCGATCCAATACAGGGCCTTGTCTTGGAGGATGAAAGGAAAAGCTGTCATCTAAATAAGACTAACCAATCGAACCTTAAAACAATGGATTCACCAACTCGACCTGTGAAGCTATGAAGGTTCGGTAATTATCTTTGTAAGTTTTAGATTTGATTTTCAGGAAATTTATCTTTAAACGAGTCCTTAGAGTGCTATGCCTATAGGAGATAGAGTATTTCTAGAAAACTATCCCGTACTTGTCCTCCACCTTTGTAACCTATAGTATGTACTTTTTTAAGGTCCTTGTAAACCTTTCCCGATCCCTACTCCGCCAAAGAAATAGAGGGAGGATGCCTATAGGAGAAACCACTACTTTGGACCTTGCTCGCAATGGAATCACCCGTGAGTGTGCAAGGACCTACTCGGATGCAAGATGATGAGATAGACACCCTCGTGAAGGTGTGGCCTAAGATCAATATTTTGGATAAGGTCGATGCTCTACACAATAGAGAACATCATCGTTGAACAAGCCCTACACGTCTACGTACGATAGAAGTATCAATACTTCAGAAATCCATGTGATACACAAGGCAACCCCAGACTGGGTTTTGGGATCAATTCCTTACGAAAGCACTTTCTCACAAGGAAGGAGACCTTCCAATGCAATCTGAAAACAAATGAGAGCTTTTCTCACCTAAGGAAATGAGTCCAATTAATCAATTTTATTTAGGTCAAGTATTTTTTTAACCGTCCCTTTTTTCATTTTTTGTGTTATCACTTGATTTGAGTATATTCAATGCAAGCGCCTAATGTTTTTGTATTTTCTTTGATTCCTATATGCTCCAAAATCAGAGGGAGATAACGGAAAATCAATGCAAAGTGACACTAAGATGGAAATCTCACCTTAGTGCCTTCATGGTGAATGCTCAGCTAGAGGACTTATAGTGCTTTCCAGCTCTCTCCATGTGAGATGTAAAATAGGAATTTGTAAACCTATACTATATGCCGATATACACAAGGAAATCATCCTAAGCAGGCAATTGCTACACGTAAAGAACCAAATGCTAAACACCAAGAATAAAACCTAGAGTCCGATCTTGGAGCCTCCTCGGTGCCCGCCACAGGGGGTCCTGCAAGCGCTATACGGAGTGCTCTCACAGCGTTGTTTCAACACAAAGTGTCCAACATTAATTAATCCAAGTGCAAACACGAAGACTATAGGTGCATGAAAGATAATTAGGTGTTTGGCCTTAAATTACACGATCAAGCAAGCCTAAAGACTAAGGAGTCTTCCACAAAACAAATAGAAAAAGGGCAAAAAACACAAAACTTCGAGAAACAAAGCAAAAAAAGGTGATGAAATCCCTACAAAAATCTGGTGAGCCTCCAAGTGAACAAGCACTTGAAAATTGGGCCCGAGCATCCAAGTCCAAGATACTTGTATTATTATATATTAATAATTCAAAAATGAATCTCTCTCTCACAAGCTATGTTAAGCTACTATCTCTCTCTCTTAGTATCCTCCTGCTCTCTCCTGTCGGCTAAGTCAGAATAATCGACTCCTCGTCCCAAGGCTGCGTTGGATCGTCGAGGCTATCCTCCTCGGTACACAGTTCCTCGCAAAAAGACAAATGAAGAGATGCCAGCTAGTTCAAAATTGACAATAAAATAGAAGGTTATAAATGAAGGAATGGCGAAGCAGTGTAAGAGATAAAAGTTACTCTACAAACCGATGCTCCCTAGCAATTTGAAAAGTGGGAAAATCAGAGTCGCTAAAATGAGTGGACAATTCAGCTTCACTTGTCGTTGATGTGACTACTCGAATCCTACTGCAGTTTCATAAATTAACCCACACATATAATCAAGCAACTAAGAGCAAGAGTTAAAATTTATTACACCCTACTAAAAATGTATAGTGACAAGCAAGTAGAGGTCGGACACAGAAAGCAATGGAGTGGAGAAGGCGAGATAAAAAAATGAAAGCACACTTTGTCTCTCAAACACTTAGCCAAAACTATTTTTTGTGGGTTTTAAATTTTTACTCTTTTTTTTTTATTTTATCATTTTTATTTAATTTTTAATTCTCTATTTGGATTTTTATATTTCTTTTTCTTCTAAAATAAGTACTATCAGATATATAAGAGGATATATATAGTGTAAGATATTATAGATAGAAATACTTATAAGAATTCTCAAAATACAAAATATCAAATGTTTTTGGGTTTTTAATAAATTCTACTATTTTATGATTTTTTAATGAATTTTGTGAATTTTTAGGATTTTTAACGTCAAAAATATCCCAAATCAGGGAATTAATAAATATCAAAAGTTGAAATGGATGTTAAAATAGATAATTGAATCCAAAATCTTCTAACTAAATTTTTATAGATCAATAATAATATAAATAAACTATAAAATAGAAAACAAAAATTTTGGACTTTTTAGGAATTTTATAGATTTTTATAAGGGTTTGTGGGTCTTTTTATTTTTAAGAGTTTTCTTTTCTATTGTTAGTTTGTTAATTTCTGGAGTTGCAAAATAAATAAGGAAACACAAAAAAATATTTTTTGCATTTTTTTGAAAACTTTTTATGTTTTTTATGGATTTGAATTGTAGATAGGGAAAATTAGGCTATTTTTTATTTTTTTTAAAGTTAAAAGTCCTAAAATGCAATGATAGATATATATGGCATGAAAACACAAGCATCCGGGAACCAAATGATATTTTTTGGGATTTTTCTGAGTAGAAGAGATAATTTAAATAAATAACGAAAACAAAAAGAAACTACAATCTAGCAAGGGCATATATGTACATAAAATAAAAGTCAAGGGCCTAGTTGCAATTTTTCTAAAAAGTTACGAAAGAATTAAAAGGCTATTAGATTAAATACAAATTACCAAATCCATAAAGGCCTCCGTGCAAAATGTGCACCTCACGTGGATGGCCACATTATGTGAGCTAGCAGAGGATTGAAGTGCAAATAATGAGAGTTTAGGGGCTTGAATGCAAATATTACAAAATTTAAATAACCGCAAAGGAAAGATTGAGTTCTAATTTTTAAATACAATAATCACTGGGTGTAATGTGCAAAATACCCAGTCAAGGGGCATGAGCGGACGGTAGAGATGTTATCACTTATGCCATGTGCCACGCCCACAATGCCTGATGACGCTTCATTGCAGACAACCAGGATTAGATCTTCGACACATATCAGAAAGTTACGACTCTGGAGATCTGACGGATGTTGTATGCCTGGAGAATGAAGCGAGAGCGGACAGTTAGAAGATCATTACAAAGAACGGACGAAGAACAACGGACTACTATACTTCGATCTAAGGTTTCAAGCGTATTCGTTCATCATCTTCCTCGTCGAGTGTCTTAAATGCTCGGGGCAGTGATCAGCTGCAGAGGGGCTCCTCAAAATGGTTGAGGGTCGTTGGTGATATTTCGACGAGGCCCAATACCTTGAGCTAGCTCTTGGATCTTGACGACCCCTAAAAGAGATCCTTTCTTTGTATTTTCCTGTAGAAGATAGTTAGAGGGAAAAAGATGAAGCTTCTGAGAGCTTCAAGGGGTGGAACGAGCGGTAGTAGGCACAGATGGAGCTCCTCCAGTGAGCGATGGAGGAGGAGCTGGTCACATGTTCTGTGCAAGAAAAATATGCGCAATCTTGCTTCGCGCAGAGAGCAGGTGAAGGGGGAACTCCGGGAGATGGTTGCGGGTTGGTACAATACCGGGGCACGGAGGAAATAGGCGATAGAGGCAGAGCTCCGGTGGTCGATATTTTTTGGGTTTTTGAGAAATAATCAATAAGATCAAGCGAAGTAGATATGCAAATATATTACTACTATTTCTATGAACAGAAATGATAGGAAAACGAGTGGCGAAACTCACCGTACTACCTCCTCGATGCAAGCTTGGGGCGACGAAGTGGAGAGCTAGACCAGGCCTTGATTCGACGTCGGTCTTCACACCAAAAAGAGCTTATCAGTGCCAACTGTCACCAGGAGACTAAATCGAAGCTCATATCGATGGTCAAGAGGCAGAAGAGGTATCAAGAAGGTTAAGGTTGGACGGATGTGTGCTTTATACAATTGGTCGAACGACTCCTAAGAACGAGGAAGATCGAGCGAATGCGTGATGTACGGATCGAGAAATGAGGCCGACGTGTAAGAGTGTGTATCGAGGAACAAAAGTCATGAAGGAATCAACCCAAAATAGTGAATGAATTGGGCTGCGAAAACTGACAAAGAAGGAGGTCAACCAAGGTATCAGAGCTGCAGGCGTGAGGTTAGATAGTCGACCTGAGTCAACAAAGGGACCAACCAGGAAATATCAACTCTAAAATTCTTTATAAATTAAATAAAAAATAGTAAATGATTTTATTAAATTAATGTTATAAAATAAAAAGTGTTTCTTATTTTCTATATTATTTTTGCGTGCTTTTTATTTATTTTTTAGAGCTTTTTATTTATAAGTTAATTTTAAGGGCTAATTTATAGGTATATTCGTATATGTTTTTATCTTTTATTTTTATTTTATATATTTCATTTTATTATTTTATTATATCATTTTATATAATTATAACTTACTTTTATATATTTAAATATATTCTATTATATTTTTACGATGTAATATATACACTTAAATAAATAGGTATATTTATTACATATGTATAAGTAGAGTTATTTCATCTATGTATATTATAGAAGTATTTTATTTTAATATTTTCTTTATGTTTTTATTCTAGTTTTAATGTGTACATATACTATAAGTAATATTTAAAAATTAAAAAAATATAAAATTATGAAAATAATAAAGAACAAATATATTGAATATCTTAATTTGGTATATTGTACAATAGGGGTCCAAAACTTTCACACCTTAACTCCAAAAAATGAAACCACCTTCATTAAATAGCTTATTAAAAGTTATATACAATTATAGGTGATTTTTATATATTTTGATTTTGTATTTAAGAGATATGGGTAGGAAGTTTGGATTTTGGAATCTTATTCAGAGTGTATCTTTTACTCTGTATATTATTTTTGTATGAAATAACTTTTGTATTTTTCTATATTTTATTATCTACAACTTTATTACAAAGTTTATTTATTTGAGGTATAAAAAATAGATCACAAAATAGATCCCAAAAATGCATGAATAATGAATAAATCAATGAGAATTTTATTGTATTATTGGTCCTTATCTCCCCCTACTTTATTCCTTATCGACCCAATCGTCAAGATGTCTAGGTCTCGAGGTTTAGGGCCATAAAACATCTTTTATATTTTATTCTCTATAGTTTATTTTCTTTATTCTATTATTCCAACATTAAAAATAGTGTTTTATACCGAATTTATACAATAAAGCAATAATGCAAATTTAGAGTATTTTATGCATTTACTAGGGTTTTAAGGCCAAAATGACAGAATAAATATGATGAAATAGAGATTGATCATTTCTACATTCATCTTAGAAGGAAAATCAATAAGAAAAAAAACAAAAGCAACTTTCTTCATTAGCTCACTCTCTTCCTTTCTCTCATTGTCTCTTATGGTGTGGTGCTTGCAATTTATCTGCCCTTCAATATATATCCCAAGTACAAGATCCGAAGTCATTCTCATATAAGGACTTTATATCAAATACAACTCTACCAGGATATGGTTTAGAATCCTAAATCCTTTAGGAATTCCTATCCTCCTAATCTTAGAAACTCCTCTCTAGTTGAATTTGTCACAACCTCCACATTGTCTTAAGTTTGCACTAATCCATCCTCGCCATTTGCAAGCTTCTCTTGCAAAAACTCATTGTCTGTAGCTATGGCACATGTCATTGGGTTCCCTCAACGTGCTTCCTCTTGGGAATGCTCATACAATTCAGTGTTGTACTTTATGTCATGATGGCACACATCTCTCGTGGCTAAAGAGTGTGTCATTATCCTCTTGCAAAATAAAGCGCATTGTTGCACATTTCAAGTAAAGATGTTGAAAACATGCCACTCTCTTCTCATATTTCTCATCCTAAGAGAAAAATAGAGCTTCATAACTTGTCACAACACTTTATATAAGTAATGTATCCTCTGTTCAGCTTTCTTATTCATCACATCATGATATGTGTTCCTTTACTTGCTCTAACCCCTCCCCCTAGTGACTCAATTCCTTGTGATTCAATTGTTATATGAAAGTCAAATTTTTTTAGTTGTTGGCACATGTTTGACACTCATCATACTATGCATCATGCAATTGAACATATTAAATTTCACGAATCCAAATCATGTAACAGTATCACCATTTCCACTTGTCATCTTGACCTTGGCCTCATCACATGCTTGGTATGTATTAAATGGTCTCTTGATGTGCATACATGATATGAGCATGCCAAGTCCAGAAGCCATCTCGAATAGGCCTTCATCTCTCTTAAGCACGCTAAGAGTTCTTCCTCACATACTATGATGTAATCTTCTTGGTCTAAGTCTGAGTCACGTATCTTCCCTTTCTTCTTCAATGCCTACAAATTAACAATTTATAAATATACTTGTCACAATAGATGCATATAATATGACCATATGACTTTGATCAACCTCTAAACCTCATCCCCCTTGGTCCATAACGTCTGCTCTTGGTCAACGACCGATGAATCAAGGATTTGCCCTCTTTATTCATGAAAATTGAGTTGGCCCCATAAAGAAAAGCATGCTTGCACACACTAAAACCACATTCTTGTAAGTATTCTTCAAGAAATAAGAAGAACTTATTAAACATTAAAGGCATATAAAATATGCAAAGGAAAAAGATAAAAAGAAGAGATAGAAGGAAAGATATAAGCAGACATGTGTATAAACTAATCAAAGATGGACAAAATGAATAGGATTGAAAAAACTATTTTATGACCTAAACCTAGATATCATGTCCATGGGCATGGGGAAAACCTCAAAGATAGCACCGTAATATATTGATAAAAATATATTATACATATGTAACACACATATACATATAGCCATAGCCAATAAAATATAATTCTTTTTTACCTAATTTTTTCTCTATTGTGTACATAAAAATATTGAAATAAAAAGATAAAAATAAATAAAAAATAGTATTGTCAATAACTAGGAAGAGTACACATACCCTAATTAAGTAATTTGAAAACTTCTCGATGCAACTACTTTTATATAAATCAAAATTAATCAAACTCAAATTCAAACTTCATATTATAATAAATACTTAATTCTAAAGACAATCCAGAAATATCCTTATACTATTTGTACATACAAAGAGTCTGATAATTAAACAAGTTGGATTCCTTTTAACTAGAGCTTGGTTGAGCCCAGAATTTTAGGATCACTCAAATCAAGGGATCTTGATTAAATAGGCCTTGAAATTTCGCATGCACTATCAAAGTTTAATCCGACTCTTTCATTCTTATGATGCTCGAGAACTGGCATGGTTAAGTATAGGGGGTGATGAATCTCTGATTCTTTGTAAGAAATTTCATCACTAAGTCACCTTAATTAACAACTAACCCTCTGTTAATAACTAACCCTAATTATTGTATAAAATAACACCATTTTATTTTCCTTATGTTCTTTTATTTTATCTTTATTAAAATTCCAAAAAATTAGATTAATTATTGTATATATATTTATCTTGGCATTAAAATACATTAAAAATTAAAAATGTAAAAAAATTAAAAGAGGTGTTTTTAAGTCATTAAAAATACTTGCAAAAATTCGAGTTTGTATGTATGACTTCTTTTGGTTTTTATTCAACACGAAACATGTAGTTTCTTCAAGATCTACAACTTTCATGTTTTCACTTTTTTTCTGATTCAACTTCTATTTCTTGTTGATTTTCTCTTTACTTTTTACTTTTTGAATGATTTCATTAGGCCACGTGGCACCCTTTGAGTCGCCCGCGTGGCCCTCTCCCTCCTCTCCATGTGCCCGCTTCTCTGTCATTCATCTCCTCCTGATGGATTCCATCCTGGACATACACCCCCGCTTCACTCTCAATCATTTGATCTAACCTTATGATCAGATCTGGACCGCCTACAATCATCCCCATTTTCGATCATCAGATCTCCAGTTCCAACGGTCACCGATCCTTCTTCCTCCTTTGTAGCTCCCCCTCTCCCTACATAATGCATTGTCGCACGCCTCACTTCTTCCCATTTTCTTTACCACCTCAGCCCTCATCTCCACTTTCTAACCTCACTCCCTCATAGCATTAACGCCCCTCCTACTTGTTTGGCCATTAATGCCCCATGACCTAAATCCTAGGAACGATGCACGGGAATTCAGACCTTTCCTCCCACCTCTTGTAACCACAGGTCTACCTTCATTCAACCTCCTCCACCACCCATATCCCTTGTCCACCATTCCACGGGCCAAGACCGAGCCCCTCTCCTTCCTCTTGTGATAAGGGATCGAAGGATTGAGGTGGCAAAGACCTCTTTTTACCATGGTATCGACCATGGTCTTCTACAACCATGTGACAATGAGATTCATTGGGCAACTACTGATGAATCTTGCATTCATCATGCTAAAATTCACTAAATAAACCCCCGGCTTAAACGAATAAATAAAATCCGCTATTAATTTATCCATTTTATCTTGCATTCTATTGTATATTCTTAACCTATAATTAATTGTATTTAATTACTATTATTTAATTTGTAATAAAAAACCCATAAAAATAAAGTTGAACAATTGTCTGTAATATCATTAATCCTTAAAAAGAACTAAAAAAATATAAAAACAATTCAAAACCCAAAAAGCAGGTTTTTTAACCCCTTAAAAATACCCCCAAATAGACTTTTTGTATATATGACCTATTTTGGCTTTTTGTCCAACATAAAACTTGTATATTTCATCGGGACAAACAACTTTCATGTTTTGCCTTTTCCCTAATTTTGCCTCTAACTAATTATTTTTTATTTTTCTTTGATTTTATATTTTTGAATTTTCTGGTGCATTCACATGGCGCCCTCTGGGCCGCCCACGTGGTTGCTTCTCCTTCCGCCACTCGATATCCCCCAGGCCACTGGATCTTCTTCACTTGTCACCATCTCCACTATTGATTCCCTCTTCATCGTCGGCCGCCCCATCACCCAACAGATGACATACTAGCCGCTATTGCCTGCCTCAACCCTTGTCGCACGATCAGGCTCCTCATCCTACGCCTCTCAATCATCCACGTCACCTCTTTTTCTCCAACCATCAGATCCCCCTTCCCGTCTCCATCCCAGCCATTCGTAAAACACCTTCTTTTGCCACCTAGGATCAAATTTATGATCTTATCCAACCGCTCCTTCGCGCAACACCTCCCACACGCCATGCACCCCCTTCAGTCGTTCAATGATATGATTCTAACCCTTAAACAATGCATCCACCCGAGCCGTTGGATTGCTAGATCCAACGTCTGATGCTCATCGTCCTCCTCCGATCCAGTCGTTTCGACTCATCGTTGCGATGCCCCCTTCCTATTTTGGAAGCCTCCACAGCCACTCCCTTCACATCCTAACGGCTAATCCACGTAGCACTATCTTACGCCTCCCTTGCATAACCCCTTTCGACCATTACCATTACTTCCAACCTTTAAGACGTTCGTTGCAAAACTCCGCCTCACTACCTGAAATGCCTCCACCTCTGCCTATAAAAGCCGTCGCCCTGCTGCCAGTCACGGTCGCCGACCAATCACGGGCTTAGGCCCAGCTTCGCATGCCCTCCGGTGACAACGGAGTGGCAGAACGCAGAGGCGATGACAACCTAGTGCCCCGGTGTCGACTCGCGGCGGCTCTGCTATGTCGTGGTGCCTCTGGCGTCCACTGAGCACCTCGTTAATGGTTGAGTGAGTCATGCGATGATCCGAGCTCCAATGGAGCTCAACCCAAGCTGCCACCTTCGCCGGGTTCCCCTCTTTGATGAGGTCCCATTCCCCTTCTTTTTCTCTTAATTTTCCATCATCTCCTATCAATGTCACTGTCATCAAACCATCCCTTAAGCTCCGCCTGATCATCTACATCCACACCGACCCACCCTCCTCTTCTCCAGAACCTCCCCCGCTCTGACCCCCTTCTTCCCAACCTCACCTAAGAAGAAGCCCCTGGGCCACCACCTCCCTATGACCCACGGCCTCCATCCACCCCCATCTCACTCACACTCCACGCGCACTCGCTTCGGCTATGCTTAACACCTGCAGGTACATTAATGGTAGGAGATTGTTGCCTTGCCGGTCTCGAGCTTCCTCTCCAATGATGCTCCTCCGCCTTGCTTTTCATGCGTCAATGGAGCATCGCCAGCCACCAAGCATCTTCACCCGAACGTTATCCATCTTCATCGACCATCGAAGGAGCAGTCGGGGCACGGAGGAAACACAAAGGGTATGCCAGAGCGCAGCCTCCTCCGGTAGATTGCAACTGAGGAAGAGAATACCGATACCGTCCGATCATCTGGATCGAACAGTCAAGACGAGGGCACGTGGCGGATTCAAACCTCACGCAGAACCTTCAGGCTTAGGAAGACCGAGCCACGACCTGAGCCACCAACGAATTCCACGTCAGCCTGAGCCTGCGGAAGATTGAGCTTGGCCCCCTCACGTGCACCCTACATGAGGGCTTGGGCAAATTATAGATAAGACCCTGATACTTTTCAGAATTTCATATTGGTTCTCCAGGCACATGGCTCACGTGCGCGCCTGGGGTATTTACAGGGATGCCCTCACAGGTTTCACAAATTACAGTTATGCCCCCACGCGCATGGAATAATTACAGAGGGGCCCAATCGCTTTTTGCTAATTGCAAATATGTCCCTCCAATGACTTATTTGTAATATTATCCTTTTATTTCTTACATTTTATTTATATTTATGCCCATGCATTATTTTTAACATAACTTGAGCATCGAAGGTCCAAATTGCATGATTTTAGTGTCGTTTTGATCCTCGTTTCTTCATATATATTATAGCATATTTAATTTTCTCATTTGACACCATTTTGAATTTGATGAATTTTTATTGTTAGATGATATTCTTGCTCTATATATGTGTGCCCTGAATATATGAATGCTCATATTTTTATGTTCAATTGGACTCTAATTTCAAACCGCACTCTTTGGTCTTTTATGAAATCTTTTTAGGGTATATTTGTAATAATCACTTGCATACTCATAACCTGCATGTAACCTTGCATTATTTCTCATGCATCATCCTAAAATCGCATCGAAAAACAACTAAAAAAATTTGCATGCATGATATATATGCATTGTTTTGCATTTTATCTTGTGCATCTTCATGAAGACCTGAAATTGAGAAATAATTCAAACTTGCTCTTAATTGATCGAAATTCAATAAATAGACAGAATAGCTCGTGTCCCTGTGTTCGACCTTGGTAGACTTGCCAAGTTAAAATAATCCACAACATTCAAAGGATTGTGGTTTTTGCTGAATCAGATTTGCATCCTATACTACGACATTCTCTGATTATTAAAGAGGCAAATTTGGCGTTCATCAAATGGAGCCGTTGCCGAGGAAATGACTCACCTTTATTTATTTAATTTATTTTTTGTGTTGAACATTTTCAAGATTCACAGGTCTTCTTTTCATGCATTATTTTTGCTGATTAATCCTCTCTATTTTTCTAACATTTCTCTTTTGTGGCAAGACCCATGAAGATCGAGGATGCTTGATCTCCATGGAGGCGTGGAGGTGGGAGCTCCCGCTGAAGAGGCCGCAAAAGATTTGGTGGAGAAAGTTTAAGATCTTTTATCAGTCTACTTGCATTTGCATAATGTAAAAAAATATTGCATGTGCATTATTTGAACATTCCTCATTAGAAGGGATTGCATGTTGTAAAAAAGTAGATCACTAGATGATCTACCCCTCAACCCCCACATACACAACACGCACACTTGCACATATACACTCACCCTTCCCCCTTCTCTCTGAGTATATTTCACATTCTCCCCCCCCCCCCCCAACCCCCATCTCTCATCTTCCTCCTAGACATTTGTGAAAATACAATCCTCCCCCTCACCCTTTGTATCTTAGTGTAAATATTCCTCCAAACACAAAACCCTCCCCCCCAACCAAACTCAGATCCGTAACTTAAGCTATTTGTAGCCTAAGCATGGGGAGGACCGACCTATCCCTCTATCTCTTCTTGTAATTAGGTCAATTTTTGACCTAAGTATAGGGGGGCCCTCCTCCTTAGTTCTGCTATATCACTGTATATTTGATCGAGCCATGGATTCATATCACTTGTGCTATGAGGACATAGCAAATGTTAAGTATAGGGGGTATACCGCATACTACTATATATTTACTTTAGCCATAGATCATATTAACTTTTTGAAAATTCTTTTTCAGCTTGGTTTAAGTAAACTTATGAACTGAGTTTTGTAAAAAAAACCTTGTAAAAATGTTTCCTTAAAAATTGAGGGATTAATTGTGTAAATAACCCTTTTTCAAAAAAAACTCCATAAAAATTTGAAAAATTTAAAACCTTTCTTTGAGTGAGACTTTGACTACTAGGCTTAGTAGATACTTTCAGTGAGGGAACTTCGGTCTCCCTTAGCAGAGTGGGTGGTTTAGAGGACAATGTATATGGCTCCATCCTTAAGGAACATGGGTCGTCTAACGACCCGTACTTACACCCATACTAGTTGAGAGTAGACACTTTTATTCATTTGAGTCTGGTCCAGTCATTGTCTCTCCAAAGGATTAAATAAAATTGAAAATTAAAATCAATAAAAATATGCAAAAATCACAAAAATATCCACTAACTAAGGAGTTGGTGAATTCCTGACACATTTACATTCACTCAAGGCTTGAGGATTTTGAGGACACTGGATTTCTGTGATCTTGAGAGTCTGAGTTAGCATGCCTTAGTCATTAGGGGTTTTAAACTTAATTATCCACACATCCCTATTTTGAAATATTTAAGCGCTATATTGCACTCTTCATCTCTACCTTCAAAAGAATATGATCAACACAATCACTTTCACAACTACATGATTGATGAGATGAGTTGAGATATCACTCGAGGAACTAGGACTAGATATTTGAGTTTAGACCTAATCTAATGATATTCAAGGATGGGATAAAGTTAATGAAGGCTTCAGAAAACCTGAGTTTCAGCAAAACTCTAGCTAGTATATGAACAAGTCCATATGCTACCTCTTTGATATTTACCTATGTGCCATGGTGTGATGAAACTTAATGATAATTGTTGATCAATGTGCGCCAATTTTTTGGTAAAAGCAGTGGAGCTAGCCAACAAAATCAAATAAATATCAGAAAAGCTCTATCATCCAAAGTCAAATTACAAAAAGAGCTTCCACCAAGGGCGACCGCTCCCAAACATTTTCAATGTGTCCACTTGGACCAAGCGCTAATTAGGACCAAGGAGTCGGGCTATCAAAAAAAGGGATCTGCATCGTAATGCTACAAGTTTGGGTGTCGAAGGTATCTTAGATACTCAAAAGAGACACACCCCAGTGTACTCCCAGAATAACAAGTGCAGACGACTTCAAATCTCTTGATGGACACATTGATCAACAATCTAAAATTTACACGTGTTGAGTAAAAAGGCACTCGAGAGGCCCCTTGTTCCGATGAGAGGGAGAGAAAATTAGACACTATCCCATGCCCTCCATCATCTGGCCATCCATCTATACTTTCAAGTCTGACGAACTAATGAGACGGTTGACTGAAGCAAGAATAGACTTATTCCCTAGTATTAAGGATGCGGTCTATAGGAGAGTCTTTGGGACTGGAACTTCGAGTGATGCATCGAATTGACTCTCATGAAATGCTGATGCATCGACTTGACTCTCATGAAATGCAGTACACTAATGTCATATCCTTATATTATATGTATAAAAAGAGAGTCTGATAATTAGAGAAGTTGGATTCCTTTTGACTAAAGCTTAGATAAGCCCAGAATTGTAGGATCCCTTAAATTGTGGGTCTTTGAAAGATTGAGCCTCGAAATCTTCACTTACACTATTAGGCATTAATTCGACTCCTCCTTCATTCTAAAGATGCTCGAGGATGAGCATGGTTTAAGTATTGGGATATGATGAATCTCACATTCATCATGCTAAAATTCACTAATTAAACTCCTGGCTTAAACGAATAAATAAAATCCGCTATTAATTCATCCATTTTATCTTGTATTATATTGTATATTATTAACCTATAATTAATTGTATTTAAATAATATTATTTAATTTGTAATAAAAAACCCATTAAAATTAAGTTGAACAATTGTCTATAATATCACTAACCCTTAAAAAGAACTAAAAAATACAAAAACAATTCAAAACCCAAAAAGCAGGTGTTTTTAACCCCTTAAAAAATACTCCTAAAAATACTTTTTGTATAAATGACCTCTTTTGGCTTTTCATCCAACATAAAACTTGTAGATCTCATCGAGACGAACAACTTTCATGCTTTGACTTTTTCCTAATTTTGCCTCTAACTAATTTTATTTTTCTTTGATTTTATATTTTTGAATTTTGTGGTGCAGCCACATGGCACCCTCTGGGCCGCCCACGTGGCTGCTTCTCCTTATGCCACTCGGTATCCCCTAGGCCACTAGATCTCCTTCACTCGTCGCCATCTCCACCGTTGATTCCCTCTTCATCGTTGGTCGCCCGATCACCCTCCAGATGACATCCTAGCCGCAATTGCCTGCCTCAACCCTAGTCGCACGATCAAGCTCCTCACCCTACGCCTCTCAATCATCCACATCACATCTTTTTCTCCCACCATCAGATCCCCCTTCCCTTCTCCATCCCATCCGTTCGCAAAATACCCTCTTTCGCCACCATAGGATTAAACTTCTGATCTTATCCAACCGCTCCTTCGCGCAACACTTCCCACACGCCACATGTCCCCCATTCAGTCGTTCGATGATATGATCCTAACCCTTAAACAACGCCTCCACCCAGGCTGTTGGATTGCTAGATCCAATGGCTGCTGCTCATCGTCCTCCTCCAATCCAGCCATTCCAACTCGTCGTTGCGTCGCCCCCTTCCTATTTTGGAAGCTGCCATAGCCACTCCCTTCACAACCTAACGACTCATCCACATAGCCCTATCTTCCGCCTCCCTCGTGTAACCCCCTTCGACCATCACCATCACTTCATACCTTCAAGATGTCCGTTGCAAAACTCCACCTCACTACCTGAAACGCCTCCACCTCCGCCTATAAAAACCATTGCCCTGCCTCCAATCACAGTCGTCCACCAATCACAGGCTTAGGCCCAGCTTCGCATGCCCTCCGGTGACAGCGAGTGGCATAAGACAGAGGAGACGACGACCTAGTCCCCCGGTGTCGACCCGCGACTGCTCCGCTATGTCGCGGTGCCTCTGGCGTCTGCTGAGCACCTCGCTAATGGCTGAGCGAGTCGTACGACGACCCAAGCTCCAATGGAGCCCAGCCCGGGACGCCACCTTCACTGGGTTCCCCTCTTCGATGAGGTCCCCTTCCCTTTTTTCTCTTAATTTTCCCATCATCTCCGATCAATGTCACCCTCATCAACCCATCCCTTAAGATCCGCCCGATTATCTACATCCACGCTGACCCACCCTTCTCTTCTCCAGAACCTCCCCCGCTCTGACTCCCTTCTTGCCAACCTCACCAGAGAAGGATCCCCTGGGCCACCACCTCCCGACACCCCACGACCTCCAACTACCCCCATCTCACTCACACTCCACGCGTACTCGCTTCAGCTATGCTTAACATCTGCATGTACATCAATGGTCAGAGCTTGCGCCACCTTGTCGGTCTCGAGCGTCCTCTCCGATGAGGCTCCTCTGCCTTGCTCTTCCATACGTTGATGGAATTTCGCTAGCCACAAAGCATCTTCGCCCGGACGTTAGCCATCTTTATTGACCACCGGAAGAGCAGTTGGGCTCGGAGGAGACATAGAGGGTACGCCGTAGTGCAACATCCTTCGGTAGACTGCGACAGAGGAAGAGAATACAGATATCGTCCGATCATTTGGATCGGACGGTCAAGACGAGGGCACATGGCGGATACAAGCCTCACACAGAACCTGCAGACTCAGGAAGATTAAGCCACGACCGAGCCACTAATGAATTCCATTTCAGCCCGAGCCTGGCCCCCTCACGTGCACCCTACATGAGGGATGGGAAAATTACAGAGAAGACCTTGATTCTTTTCATAATTGCATATTGGTCCTCCAGGCGTGTGCCTTACGTGCACACCTGGGGTATTTACAGGGATGCTCTCACATGTTTCAGAAATTGCAGTTATGCCCCCGCTCGCATGGAAAAATTATAGAGGGGCCCAAGCTCTCTAATGGCAAATAGATATCTCCAGGGACCTATTTATAATATTTATTCTTTTATTCCTTGCATTTTATTTACATTTATGCCCCTACGATGTTTTAGCATAACTTGAGCATCGAAGGTCCAAATTGCATGATTTTAGTGTCGTTTTGATCCTCGTTTCTTCACCTATATTATGGCATGTTTAATTTTCTCATCTGACACCATTTTGAATATGATGAATTTTTATAGTTATATGATATTCTTTCTCTATATATGTGTGCCCTGAATAGATGATTGTTCATATTTTTATGTTCAGTTCGACTCTAATTGCAAACCGCACTCTCTGCTCTTTTATGAAATATTTTTAGGGTATATTTGAAATAATCACTTGCATACTCATAACATGCATGTAAACTTGCATTATTGCTCATGCATCATCCTAAAATTGCATCGAAAAACAACTAAAAAAAATTTTGTATGCATTATATATCTTCACTGTTTTACATTTTACCTTGTGCATCTGCATTAAGACCTGCAATTGAGAAATAATTCACACTTGCTCTTAATTGATCGAAATTCAATAAATAAACAGAGTATCTCGTGTCCCTGTGTTCGACTTTGGTAGACTTGACAAGTTAAAATAATCCACAACATTCAAATGATTGTGGTTTTTGTTGAACCAGATTTGTCTCCTATAATACGATATTCTCTGATTATTAAGGAGGTAAATTTGACGTTCATCAGCTGCCCATGTCAAGAAAAGACCAGAGTGGCCTATGTTTCTCATCCCAAGATGCAACCTCCACTGCTTCTTCTTCGATCCTCCAGGTAACTTAGATTGTGTTTCTGTTTGGTTTTCTTCTAATTAATCTGATGCACTTATTCATACTCACCATTAATTGAGCTCACCATTCGCCTTGAAGGATCACCTACACCTTTGTTAGTGGTCCATACCACCCTCTCCGATCCTTAATCACCTCTCCACCCCAGGCATTGTCCTCCGTTTGAGGTAGAGGAGATCTCACTCTGGGATCCCCCATCACCTCTCCACCCCAAGCATTCTCCTCTGCTGGAGGCAGAGGAGATCTCACTCCCGAATCCCCTTTTCTTTGACATACATCCCTCTAATACATTCAACCCACTTCAGGTATACCTCTGATAACCATCTTTGCAGGTTTCTTCTTCAATCACCAAACTTCGGGCGGAGCTCTACCTTCGGTGCGGGAACGCCGCCAGCCACCTCCAGAATGCTCTACACCTCCTTCACCCTATGATCTTCTTCTCCAGATACTCAAGAGTCTCCCACGTCTTCAGCACATACAAAAAAGACAGTGGAGCTGTGGCATCCTCGTCGAAGCTCCAATCGTGCCACCACCTAGTGACAAAGGAGAAGGCTCTAGATCGTACAGGTGTCATTGGATGACGTCCATCTGGTGTCCATCCAACTGTTGAGGTGCATCCACGTCACCCCCCTCTGAAGTACAGAAGTTCAGTGGTACCGAGCCTCACACGGAGCACCTTGGGTCGCCACATGGCCCGAGGTACCTGCTATGGCCCTGAACCTCCATCTTAACCACCGCTCGTGTGTCGCGTACGTGAATGCTTAAGAAATTTGCATCCATGATCATGCAAGATTCAAGATTTGCATTCAGGTCCTCCCCAACACATGTGCCTCACGTGTCACACCTGGGAAAATTCCAAGGGGTCCTGAACGATTTTCAAAAATTGCATAAATACCCCTGACTTAACCTTTTTGAGGTATTTCCCATATATTTCTCATGTTTTTCTTGAATTAATGCCCCTAGACTCGTTATTTCATATCTTGATCTTATGGACTCCAATGTGGTTGATTTTGATATCATTTTTCTGCTTATTTAATTCTCTTCCTGATGGCTTGATTTATTCATTAAATTGACACATAATGTAGCATGCTAAATTTTAAATGTTTGAAGTGTCGATTACTCTCTAATTAAATGACATGAATTGAACTTTGACATGTTTTTATGCAAAAAGTGTTAATGAAATTGATTCCTTCTTTGAATGCTCAATGATTTAATTATTCTAGAGGAATAATTGTACATTGCATTGCATAACATATTGTGGCTTCTTTATTTGCATAAAAACCAAATAAAAACAAATGCATTCTTATTCGTCATTCTGTAGTGTGCATCATTATCATGCATTACATGCATTGCATCACTTGTGCATTTTGTACATATGTCTGCCTGTAGACCTAGGTTAAGAACTAATCAGCTTATTTGAGCATTGAAATCTGATTAATTATTGAAGAGGCATGTGTCCATGTTTTAGACCTTGGTATGCTTGCCAAGCAAAAATACTCCACATATTCAAAAGTGTGGTGTTCTGCCGGATATTTTTTTGCCTTCTATGCTATGATAATTCGATACTATTAAAGAGGCAAAAATGCAGTTCATCAGTCAGTTAAATGAAAACTTCAAAGAAGCTTAAGTGCATTTGCAGTGTGATGAATCTCGGATTCATCACTCTAAATCTCATTTATTAAGCTCAAATCCCTCAAAATCAACGGCATTTCTGCATCTATTATGCATAATTAGCATTCATGCATGTTTTCATAAGAATTGCATTTTAGCACTAATTTTTGCACAAAATAAGAAGAAAACAATCTCAGCAAAAATTGACCTGTAAATAGCCTAACTTCCCTGATTTTTAACTCATTCATGCTAACTCTGAATGACACAAATCCACTCCACTGTGTACATATCACTCACAAGAATAAAAGAAAAATACAAAAAAAATAACTAACGTAAATAAATGGACCAAAAACCCAAACCCTGGTTTCAGGATTTCCGGACTAAAAACCTCATATCTTCCTCATACAGTGTCTGTTTTAATCCTACTCACTTTTGAACTAATGTACATTCAATTACCTTCAAAACAATACCAAGTTCAAGTGAATCGGAGCTCATATGTGAAAGTTGGGTTTTGGGCCTCTTTTGTACATTTTGTATTTTAATGGTTTTTGACCTGAAATTTATGTACGTATTTAACCTATTAATAAAAATCCAAAAAAATTAGATTAATGTGTAAATATTTATCTTTGATTTTACTATTTTTTTTGGATTTTTATCTGGTTTAAAAATGACATAAAAATTATAAAACACAAAAATCAAGGTATTCTATGTACATGGGATACCCCAAAAATATCACTTTGTGCAATTGATCGATTTTGGATTTTGAATGAAAGTTGTAGATCTCATCGAGACAAGCAATTTTCATGAAGAAATTTTTTTTATCCGAGGTTGTTTGCTATTTATTTTGTATTTTATAAAGGATTTCTTCTCGGAATTTTCTGGTGCTGACATGTGGCAGCACCTGGTGCCGCCACGTGTCAACCATTTTTGGCCTTTTTATTTACTCATTTTTATAAAAAAATAAAATAACCCCGCACGTGTGTCGCACGTGCCTCCCAGACATGCGCCACACACGTGCCGTCTTCTTCCTCCTTTCCATTAGCGGGCGGTGCCGCCTCCCCCGATTTCGCGGCCGCCTGCCGCGAATCTCGCCACCTCCGCCAATTTCGCCCACCGTCAGTCGTCACCTCGTCTCCATCTCCAGTCGAATCATGTCCCAGATTGTGATCAATCCCCGGCATCCCCCTTCCTCTTCCGACATGCATCCCCTTGCCCAATAAAAACAACCGCACCGCCCCTCGTCGTTCTCATCCACCGATCGACAACTGAAGACGAGGTCGACGGTGATAGCGTCATCTCTGCTAGCCAGTGAGATCTGAGGGATCCCCCCCTCATTGCAGCTACAGTCCTCGACCTCGTTGCTTTGCTCTGGCCCCATGCGTCCGTCGAGCCGACTACACCGCTGACGACCGCCATCGTTGATCACCGATGATCATCTCCTCCGAAAACCCACTGCGCCATCGCCAGGAGCAGTAGTCCTTCATCGTAGTCAACGCCAACCGTCAAGCCAATGATACAACACATCTCCATCTTCTCCAACAACGACCATCATCGTCTACATCGCCATCGTCGTTCTCCTCCTCAACTCCAATGCCTTCGACCATCTCTGCTCCGTCGACCTAACTCCAGCTCCTGCCAACGCCAGAGGCCTTCACTGGACTTCGCTGTAGGAGGAGAAGCCCTCCTCTACCTCACCTCGCACGGCCCTCCGCCGCGACATCACCGCCTACACACCGCCACCATCCGCCGGGTCTCAGACCTGAGACCCCCGCGCAAGTGCGAGGCACGTGCACCCGGGGGGACGTTAGCCATACGTCAGCCCAGGGTCACGTGCTACGCACATGCCCCTTGGGCAAATTACCAGAAGCCCCCTGGACATCCTCCTTTCTACGCACGAGTCCCGCCGACCTAGGGGTCATGTGCACCGCATGTCATCCGTGGAAATTTTGCTGAAGAACCCCCCTGATTCATGGTAATTAAACATAGGCCTCTACTGCATTTTCATTTCTATATTATTTATTGTAATTGCAAGAAGCCCCTGTCTTTCTCTTTCATTTTAGACCTCTATATTGAATCGTTTATTTACCAAAAATAGTATTTTGTTTATCAATTAATTCTCTACGTTTTGACACATGGTGGATATTTTTGTGATTAATGATTAATTAATGATTAATTATTTTGTGAAAATTTGTATATTTTTCCCAGTTTGTACTCTTAAATTTGCCTTTGATTAACCATTGCTCTAAAAATTCCTGAAAAATCATCTAGTATAGAATTAATTGTGCTTGACATTGTGCCCAAAAAGAATTGCATTTACATGCATAGTTTATCCTATAAAAATCATTTTGCATATTTCAGTGTTTGATTTTTAATTGGTATTGAAACTAGTATTTTAGAGGTTTAGGATTTTTCTAAGGTCCATACCTAGTGATAGATCTTAAATAATTTTATCCCTTGAAAATTAATAGATTTATCATTTATTATAATTAAATATTGAAATTCATTTTATTTGCATTTAAAAATTCATAAAAATTCATATTGCATCCAAAAATTCCAAAAACATTACAGTGCATTCATTTCATAATATTTTGCATCGTGGCCAAGTTTCATATTTTTCGGACAATGTTAGATCGTAATTCCCATTTCAGTCCCTAAAATAGGCAAAATTGTATTTTGCATTCTTTATTGCATTAAAAATTCCAAAAAAAAGACTGTCTCGAGAACCGTGCACGAACTTTGATAGACGTAATTCTAGGTTGTTCCTTTGCCTCCTTGTGATCGACCTTGGGACTTGCCCAAGTAAAATAAACATAAAACTGCATTCATTAAAATTGATAAATATCTTGTGTGGTTATTTTCTTGACCGATTCCGATTGCCGCCTACAACGCTCGAATGACAAATCGTTATTTTTAAGCACGACAATAAATACACATCTTTAACGCAACGAATATCGGACCCGTCACAGTGACAATGGTAGCGAGTACATTATGCCATTTGATGAGTATTATCAATCTCATAGCATTATGCACAAGAAGCTCCACTAAAGACTCCTCAACTGAGTGGCCTACCATAGAGAATGAACAAAACTCTTAAGGACAAGTCAGATGTATTCTATCCAAGGCTAAGTTGCCTTACTCCTTTTGGTGTAAGCACTCTATATTGTAACTCATGTTATTAATATACCTCTATATGTTCCTTTGGACAGTGATGTTGCTGACAATGTTTAGCATGAAAAATTAATGTTAAACAACCAGATGAAGTTGGCTAACTCCTTTTGATGTGAAGCATTCTATATTGTACTTCATGTTATTGATCTTTCTCCATATGTTCCTTTGTATGGTGATTTCGCTGACTAGGTCTGGCATGACAAAAGATATGCATACAACTACTTAGTCATGTTTGGATTCATGGAATTTATGTATGTCCCTAAGGATGAAAGATCCAAGAATAGATTGTATCTTCTCGGGACACAACCAAGATAAGTTTAGTTATATGTGGTATGATGTTGTTTAGAAGTAGCTAGTAAGAAAAAGGGATGTGGGCTTCTTGATGAATCTCCATTTCATCACCTTTATTCTATCATTTTGGCCTTAAAAACCCTAGATTATGCATGCAAATAGCATTAATTTGTACAAATTAGCATTCATTCTTTATTTTATTTATTATGTATAAAATATTGTTTTTAATACCAAAATTATATAATAAAGAAAAGAAAAGGAATACAATGCCAATGGTATTTTATGACCTTAAACCCTGAGACCTGGGCACCTTGATGACTAGGTCGACAAGGAATAAAGTAGGGGGAGATAAGGGCCAATAATTCATTAAAATTCTCATTCATTTATTAATCATTTATTCTTTTTTTACCTATTTTATACTCTACTTTTTATACCTCAAGTCAAGAAACTTTGTACATTAAAGTTGTAGATAATAATATAAAGAAAAATAAAAAAATTGAGTTCATACAAAAATAATATACAGTGTACATTTTATACTCTAAATAGAATCCTCAACCCCAAACTTTACATACCCATATCTCCTCAGTAAAAGCTTAAAATATCAAAATCACATTTCATTATATATAACTTTTTATAAGTTATTTAATTTAGGTAGTTTCATTTAATTTGGAGTTAGTATGTGCAAATTAGGTTTTGGAATCCTATTATATTCTATACATGTATAAAATATTCATTTTATTTATTCTTTAAGATTATATTTTTGTAATTTTTAAATGATATGTATAGAATATGTACATATTAAACAAGAATAAAAACACAAATAAAATATTAAAATAAAATGATATACTAAAAAACATGTATGGATACACGATACCTATACATATACCTATATTATATATACTATTTATTTAGTTGTAAATATTATGCCATAAAAATATAATAAAAATATATTTATGTATATAAAAATAAATTTTAAAAATAAAATAAAATAATAAAATCAAAATTACAAAATAAAATAAAAGATTTAAAATATAGATAAACATACTTACAAATAAAACCCTAAAAATTAACTTGTAATAAAACACCTAGAAAAAATAGATAAAATAATATAAAAATACTATGTAAGATAAGAAACTTTTTTAATTTATAATTTAAAATTAATAAAATTATTTAATATTTAATCTTGAATTTCTAAATAATTTCAAGATGACTTTTCCTGGTTAGTTCACGTGGACCAACCGAGTTGAGGCGCTAGTTGACTCTGGTCAACTACCTACCCCTCGTCCTGTAGCACTGACAGCCCAACTTGTTCCCTTATCTTCTCGAAATTTTTTCTCATGATACGTTGCTTGATGCATCATAATCCCTTCACGAGTTGTCACCATTGTAGATCTGTGATCAATGCCATATACATATCTTCCCCCATATCTTCTTCGTTCGGTCTGCAAGCCACCTCGAAGGACTCCCTGATGCCATTGTCGGAGAGCAGCTACACATAGATTGGTTTTATTTGATTATGTCTTCTTTATCTCTTTTGTCCATATTTTTTATTTATTTATCTCATACTTTGTTTAATATAATTGTTGAATTGTCTTATCACTTCTTCCTTGATTGTTTTTGTTGCGAGGAACACAGATCGAAGGAGGCATTCTTCTAGGAGTGCCTGTACACCCCTGTGAAGCCAAGCTGACTTTTTGACCTGTTTGTCGATCAAAGGAAACTTGGAGTAAATTTTAAAGACAATTAGCATTCATTTATTTTTCTTATTAAATTTGTAATTTAAAGTGAGAGAGAGACCATTTATTGTAATATCCAAGACACTCTCAGGATACTTTGCCACATCTCACAAGGTCCACTGCCCAAGGGATTGTTCCCTTGGGGGCCTTATCAGTTTTTTCACATTTTTGTCACCTTTCTTTTATTTTGTTTAACCATTTTGTTTTCTCAATTTTGTGTGATTGAGCCCTATCTTAGGATTGCTTCCCGATAGATTAAGGTCAAACATCTAATGACCATTGCATGTACCTATAGCCTCGTTTGGACTTAGTCAAAATTTTGAATTGTTATTTTTTGGATTTGAGATGATAGCTGAGAGAGATCGCATACAGTGCGCGCAGGACCCATTGTGGTTGGCACCGAGTGGCATTGAAGATTGGACCTTGCTCTCATTTCTAGATAGTTAGCATATTGTTCTTCATTCTATTAGTATATTCTCATCTAGGGAGATTTCATAGGCTTGCATTTGCATATAGTATAGGTTTTGATTCTGTTTAACATCCTTGCATGTAGAGAGTTTGAGGTAAGGTGAGCATTTATGCTTTAGCATTCATCATCGATTTGCCGCTTGCATTGCCTTTCCGACTCTCACCTAAGAGCTAAAAGGAATTGATTCCCTGATAGGATTCATGCATTTTCATTAAAAATACAAAAATTGGTAATCAATAAAATTGAGACTGTTAAATATTACTCGGCCCTAAAATCAACAAAAAAGAAAAATCATTGTCTTGGGGAGAGTAACCCCCTCATTGTGTTTATTTTAAATTGATCGCATGCACACACTGAGGACTATTGCCAAAATCCCATGCCCCTAAGTGATTGTGCAATTTTGTTATTCTCACCTAACTCTAAAACCGACAAGATAAAAGGATCAAGCCTTCACGATCTTCACCGAGTTGAGTAGGTGAATTGAGGAGTTTCTTTTGTATGAGTTGGTCTGTATTTATTTTTGTGTATACTCAATCATCTCTGCGCATTTGCGCCTTTTTCTCATATCTCTTGACTTGAACATCGTGCTCTCCCGATCATTTTCCTTTTGTTTTGATATGTTCAACTGGAGAAACATTTATCTAGACTTTGCGGATCCCTTGTACCCTCTAGCCGATCCACTTCCATTTTTTAGGAGGACTTTGCTCTTAACTTTTGTACGTATCTGGCTATCTCTTGTTTTAGGAAGCAGGTTTTGACTTTGATCCACCTCCCTATTATCTGGAGGATCTTGCTCCTAATTCTTTTTTTTATACATGTACACCTAACCCACTATTTCAGGACTCGGAACTTGACCCACCACCGCCATCACATCTTTCACCACCTCACCCACCTGAGATTGAGCTTTGGGAGTCACCTCTTATGTTGTCCACACTTGAAACCTTGACCCAGATCATGGATCATATGAATTTGAGGATTGATGACCTCATTAGACTAAATGTTATCCATATTGGTTATTCACCTTCTGGATGGATTCATTTGA
The DNA here is from genome assembly GCA_037367405.1 of Ottelia alismoides. Lineage (NCBI taxonomy): Eukaryota > Viridiplantae > Streptophyta > Magnoliopsida > Alismatales > Hydrocharitaceae > Ottelia > Ottelia alismoides. The sequence continues at coordinate 152,146 of JAZKJV010006703.1, read as the reverse complement.
GTACAATCATGAGAGCTTGTAATCGCCAAAAATACAAAAAATGAGAAAATTCAAAAATCCAAAAAGAATTCAGGAGACACATGGTTGATTCATCCTGTGAGGAGAGGGCCCACCTACGAGATCCCATACCAACACATTCACTCACCTCTTGTCCCACCTTTGACCCCAAGGATGACACTGTATAGATTGCTCTTAGTCGTCCTTGTGTATATGTTGACTTTGATCTCCTCCCTTGTATGAAGGAGATCAAAAATTTGAAAAAATGTTGACCGAACTTGAAGTGGTGGTTGTTATTCATGAGATCATTGATTCCCTACTTCGTCTGGTCATGACCTATACATATGCTTCTCCACCCAAGAAGAGAACCCGAAGGAGCAGATCTGAGCATCATATCTTGACCATAGCCACTGCCATGCCATCACACACCACCCTTCTTCTAGGAAAGGGAACAATGTTGAACCATTCATTAGATGCACCATCTCTGACTATTTACGTGATGACACTCTCCTTGACAGTGGTTCTTCAATTAGCATAATGCCGTTCTCGTTGGTACAGTCTCTTCACTTAAGACCTCTTAAGAAAACTAGGATGATCGTTCTGATGGATCTATCAAGAGGCTGAAGGGTATATTAGATAATGTTGTCATTTGGATTTAGGGCATGAGCTATACTGTTGACTTTTTTATATTTCCCATGGAGACCCCTACCGCTAGGGAGCACTCTCCAGTAATATTGGGACGACCCTTCCTCGCATTTGCGAGAGTCGTTATTGATTACGGATCAGGAGAGATTCGCTTCTATCATGATGACAGGAGTGTTGTGATTATCGCTGCACCTATTACCGATTAGAGACATGCACCTGATGTGACTACATTTACTTTAGCCGACCCTAAGGCCTATGACCTATCTGCTGATATCATAGAGGTTTCCTTTATGACGTATGATGAGACCCAAGAACTCCTTTGGAGGGGGGAAGACTTGGAAAGTATAGAGCTTGGAGTTCCCTATTCCTATGATTGGTGTTGTATTGATGACATTTGCAAGATTTACATGATTGATACCTTTGAGTGGAGGGCAAACATAGTAGAGACTTATGAGGGTGAATTTCATCTGATTACGTTTATAAAGAAATTCAGTCCTTTTGATGAGGATGATGATCCAGTTGAGTCCTCATGTGATGAACTTGACCCTACTTCTTCTGATGACGATTTAGTCCCTTTTTACTTTGATATCTATGAGATACCCAAGGCCAGACCTAGCTATACTACTTCTATCAACTAGTTCATGCCTTCTCACCCTAGGACCACTAAGGATACCTTCTAGGTCGACCCTAATTAGTTTTTGTCAGCTGAGGACCCCGATGTTGACCTACACCTTGTTAGATCTATTCCCTAGAGGTTCCGCAAGAAGGTTCGCTTTCTACCTTCTTGATCCTTTGTACATCCACCTCTTTGTATATTCACATTTGTTTTCATCCATACATCCACCATATCGCTCATCCACCCCATTTTCATGTGTGCCTTACTTAGGACGTACTTTGTCCTAAGTATAGGGGGTGGACGAATCGAGTCATCGTCGGATCAAACTATGTCTCTATCGTCCGATCCCCTTTGAAGATCTAACCCTGACTGTCGCCAACCGAAGGGGTATCGCATGACGTGTGGCTGCCACATGGATAAGTGGGGCTTCCCGTCCATTGGATAGTGCCTTAGTGGGGGTAAATATCACAACAAACCCCTACATTTTTTATGTTTTTTATAGTCTTGTAAATCATATAAGTAGTTGTAAACTTTTGTAAAACTTGTACGAAGACCCTTGAACTTATTTTATTTACACATGGGCCCCCATTAAAGTTAGCTGACAAGGTGTGGATATTTTTCAAGAAAGCCCTCGTGACATTTGTAAATTTATTTTTAGTATTTTAAAACTAAATTGTAGTTGTAAATTTTTGGGATAATTGCATTTTGCACCTCATATTTTTTTATTTGCATTTATGCCCCTATCAGTTCAACGATTTTTCTATGTTGCTTTTATTTATTTAATATAGCTATTGAGCCCAAAAAATCACCCAAAATAAGTTTAAGCTCCTTATTGCACATGCTTCCACACCATAATTTTATTTTTGCAATTTAGGACCTTTTATTATTTATTAAAAATTAAAAAGAGACATAATGCCCTTGTTTGACTTAGAAAATACCAAAAAAATATAAAATGTTTTTGAAAATTCCAAAAAAATATTTATTATGTTTTTTTATTTATTTTATGATTCCAAAAACCAAAAACCCTAAAAATAGAAAAACAAAATATATAAAAATTAACCAGCTCCAAAATCTAGTATAAAAAGAATAAAATTCCTAAAAATATCATAAATATATTTTCTATTTTGAATAGTTTTATATTTTGAATAGTTTTATATTACTATCTACATATTAAAATCTGTTTGAAGAATTTTGGGCATAATTTTCTATTTTTCCTCTTCATTTCAATTTCGGCCTATTATTAAATCCCTAATTTAGAATATTTTTTATTTTAAAAAACTATCAAAAAATAACATTTTTTCCTAAAAATTCACAAAAATAGTAGAAAAGTATTTAAAATCTAAAATGATTTTATTTCTTGTATTTTACATATTTTAGTGGTATTTAGAATTATTTTAGCCTATATTGTATATATAGTCCTATATGTCCTATATAATATATTTAAAAGAAAAATAAATTAAAAAATCGAAAAAATAAATAAAAAATAAATAAAAAATAAATAAAAATAAGAAAATTAAAATATAAAATATAAAAATATAAATACAAAAAATATAAAATTAAAACCCCACAAAAAGTAGACAACAAGAAGAACAACTCAAATTTTGCACTTCATTGCCTGATATGTCCTTTTTGCTCCCTGTGTTCGACCTCTACACATACTTGCATCTATACACATCTTTTGTTGTGGAGTTATAATAAATTTGAACTCCACGCTCTATTTTCATTGCTTGATTATTATTGTGGATTAATTATTGTTTGAATTAGGTTTTCTTGTGGGTCGTTGCAGCGAGTGTGTCTTCACCTTATGTGAGACATATCTAGACCCTCACAAAATCATGTTAAACACTTCTCTAAATACCAAAACATTGAGGACATCTAGATGTCTAAAAATAACTCTCCCCCGAGTAGCTATAAACCAGTTGATGTGGAGTCGGTTCCATTTCAAAATACTACAGATGCAATGCCATATGATACTCTTGAGAAGAAGCTAGATGAATGAAAAGAATAAGATCCAAAATTGTTTATTTTAGATGTTGATGCTAATAATGATGACATGCAAGATGCTGAGAGCTCTTATGATGCACTCCTACAACAAAGACTCGTAATGGAGAGGTGACTCTCCTTTCGATATTATGCACTTGAGTATATATTGTTAACATATTATGTAAAGCATGAATGTTATGAGGAAGCTTTGTAGTATGTGAATAAAAAAATAAGTAAAAACCATGAAGGAAGAAGTGAAGTCCCATCAAACAACTACATAAAAGGGCATTTAGGAACATGTGGGTTTTTCAATGAAACATGATTGATAGTCTACAAAATTAATATACAAATGTAGGTTGGTTGTAAAATGTTTCAATCCAATGGAAAGGAGGGGACTTTGAGGAGATATTTTCTCTTATAATCAAGATGTATTTTATTAGAGTGGTACTCAGATTGGCAGCTTTGCCTAGACTTGGAGGTTGAATAGGTGGACATGAAGACGACTTTCCTCATGAAGAACTTGAGAAGGAAGCTTATACACTACAACCTGAAGGTTTTTGTTCAAAGATAAGGAAGATCATATTTGAAACCTAAAGAAAAGTCTATATGGCTTGAGTAAAAGAAGTCTGAGTCTTTTATGGTGGAGCATATGACTACTTCAAGACTACTTTAGACCATTACAGTCTCACATAGAAATTTGCAGGTGTTTATTTCATCATTTTATTGATTTTATATTGATGATATGCTAATTTTTAGTAGCAATGATACAATAATTTCTATCTTGAAAAAGGATGTGAGCAAATTCCTTTATATGAAGGATTTGAAAAATGCAAGTCATGTTTTGCATGAAGATCACATGAGGTCATGGATTTCATATGAGAAGTGCATTGAGAAAATATTTCAACGATTTCATGTGGACAAGGCAAAGCCAACTAGGACCCCTCTTGGAGTACATTTCATGTTGAGCTCTAGACATAGTCCAAAAACTAATGAAGAAAAGCGGAAAAAAGAGATATGCATAGAATTACATATGCTTCGCTACATGTAATCTTATGTATGACATGGTTTGTACGAGGCTTGACATTAATCACGTAGTTGGAGCTATTAGTGGATTTATTGCAAATTCAGGGAAAGAACAATCCAATGCAGTCAAGTGTATCAGCTACATAAATTCAAACATGCCATATGATATTGATGGGAGAAGATCCTTATAAGGTTATTGATGTCTTAGGTAGGTGGGGTGGTTTCTTGATGATCTCGACTATAGAAGTATGTAGCTTTATCTACTACGGAGACCGATTTTATTGCAATTGTAGAGGTGTGAATGGAGTTGTGGATAAAGACGTTGATGAATCTTCATTTCATCACCTTAATTCTTTGATTTTGACCTCAAAAACCTAGCTAAATGCATGTATATATCATTATTTTGTACAAAATATTGTATAAAATATTGTATATCGTTCCAAAATTAAAGAATAAAGGAAGAAAAGAAAATGAAACGAGACACCATAGGTGTTAAGTGACCCTAGATCTTGAGACCCAGTCATCATGATGACTTGGACGACAAAGAATAAAGTAAGAAGAGATCGGGCAGAGGCATTGTACAAAGATACACACAAAACCATACGTAAAACCCTAATTTTAATTCAACTATAATTAATTTTTAGGATACATTTTACTATTTATTATTTCTAGATCAAATCAACAAATATTGTACATGAAAGTTGTAGATAAAAATACATAGAAAATACAAAATTAATTTCATGAAAAATAATGCAAATTGTACATTCTACATCCAGAATAAGAATCCAAAAACCCAACTTCACAAGCATGTATCTCCTCCGTACGAACTAAAAATGCATCAAAATCACTTAAATTTATATAAATTTGTATTAGCTATTTAATGAAGGCGATTTCATTTAATTGGAGTTAAGAAGCAAAAGTTAGGTTTTTGACCCTATTGTACAATAACTTGAGTAAAATATTCATTTTATTTTTTATTTATATTTTTTAGGCCAATACCATTGCCTCGAGCCACATAATATTTTTATCCAGGTCTCGAGATAAGGCTTCGAAGTCATCTTCTAGCTCCAGGGGAAGGACCTTACATATCCCCATCATTTGGATCTGGAACACATCTGAAGCCAGTAGCACCTGCAGAGGAGGACCAACGATCTTTTGCACTTACCGACGAGGAGAAAGGACTCAGAGTCACCGACATTCGAGCATCGAAGAGAAGAAGCGTAGTTGTTCTTGTGTGTTATTCTTGAACACCCAGGTATAGTCAGATCAAGAACAAGTGCCCAGTTCTGATCCTGGCCCTTAGATAAAATCGAATCATTGCCTAACCACCGTTGAACAATCTGATACGTGTTGCGTGAAGGATGGCTCGATCCAACCGGTTTAATTCAGTTATTTACAAAGACTCCCTCCACTCATTTTGTAAATATTAATTAGTTTTGTAAATATTTTATTACATTCAAAAGCTAGTGGGTAAATTGCATTTAAGCCCTGGAAATATTTCAAAATTGTAGTTTAGTCCCCAGCCACAATACCTCATGTGGTGGCCAACATGCATAGGCAATTTGCATGTAAACTCCTACGCTTATTCTAATTATTGTTTAACATTTAAAATTTAAATATTAAAAATAGTTCAAAACTTGTGGGTTATTTGCACATTTGTCCTTGTCTTTAATTTAATTGCAAATATACCCATGCTAGTTCAAGTAATTTTTGTGTTTATTTTCTATTTTCTAAAAATATCAGCTATACTCCAAAAAGGCTTGAAAATTAGGGTAATATGTCCGATGCAATTTTCTTCCATGCTATAAGTTTAGCTTTCATTTTACACATTTTGCTATGTATTAAAAATAAAAAATAGTACATGTATTCCATGTTTTCTTTAAAAAATCCAAAAAAATAAAATCATCTTCAAAATTCCAAAAAACTAGTATTTCTTATTATTGTATTTTGTACTCTCAGACTAAAAATCCCTAAAAATAGAAAAGAGACAATGATAAAAAATTTAAAAGCTCTAAAATCCATATAAAATATAAATAATCTTCAAAAATTCTAAAATATTTCTTTCTATTCGGTATGTTTATTTATACCTATTAGTATATACTAAAACTTATTTGGAGAAATTTGGACCCTTTTTGTTATTTTTAATCCTCAAATCAATTCGGTCTGCTTAAAAAGCCAATGTTTTTTACTTATTCAGATTTAAAAAATCCAAAAATAATTAGCAAATATTTCGCAAAAATCAAAAAATAGTATGAAAATCTGCAAAATATAAAAATATTTTATATTTTAATTTTTTATTATTTATATTTATATACTGTATTATATATAGCTATATATTATATTACAAAGAAAAAGAAAATAAAAATGTAAAAATTAAAATATAAAATATAAACGAAAAATATATAAAATTAAATTAATTAAAATATAAAACCTACAAATCCTAAGTAAATATTATGCAAATATACACCTCCATGCCTATAATTTTTATTTATTATTGATTTATAAATAATATTTTGTGCTTCCACATATTGTTCCATGAGTTCGACCGCTACTTTCTTGTCTAGTATACACGTTTATTGTTGGGTATAATAAGTTTTGATTCACACTTGTTTATTTTTTGCTTGATATTATTGTATGTGTTAATTGTTGTTTAAGTCACTGGTCTTGTGTTTGTCACACAGTGGCTACTAATTGTGTGAGATTAGCGGACCGACCTTGATTTTCGACTAAACAAATGGTGTGGTTTCATGGGAGCAACCAAGTGTAGTGTTTTTTATTGTATATAGTATGCTTATTATTCTTTCTTATCTTTGCTATTTATTCCTGATAATTATTTGATTTTTCTTATTCATATTTCTTATTGATTTTTCTTGCAAGGGACCGCTTGGAGACGACTCTCTTAGGAGGTGAACACACCCAGGCAAGCAGATATTGGCCTTCTACTTGTGAGCCAACCAGGAGAGAGCGGGAGAGAGGAGCATGGAAGAAGGAGAAGATTAGCGTAGATTTAGTTTTTATTTTCATTTTTTTGTAAGAGAGTGATTTAATTGATCTTGCCAATTAATTTGAAATAGCTTGGTCATTGCCACACTTAGAGATGTCCAGTGCCCAGGTGTCTTTTCACTCGAGGCCTTATCACGGTTTTTCATGTTATTTCACATTTTTTATTTGATTTCACGAGTTTTGAGCTTTCTACCTTTGTTTCATTTGTTTGTGGAATGATCCCTTAAATAGTAGGATTGCTTGATCGGTAAAATATGTCCAAACACCTAATAGAAGCATGTATCTATAATATTACACATTTGGACTTAATCAATTACTTATCTGTTGATTATTTAGACTTGAGATCGAGAACTGTGAGAAGCTCCGTACATCGCTTGCAAGACTTGTTGTGGAGGGCATTGAGGAGCTTTCAAGACCGGACTTTTGGATCTCATTTTTAGATAAGTAGCACATGGTTCTTTACATTTAATAGAAATTCCTATTTAAGGCAATTTCTAATGTTTGCATATCGTCATATAGTATAAATATTTCAACCCTGCATCTCGCATGGAGAGAGCTGGGAAGCACTATAAGTAATTCCAACTTTGCATGCATCACTAGTCACTAAGGTGAGATTTCCATCTTAGTCACAACTTGCATTGCTTTTCCGCCTTCCGCCACAGTTTTGTATCACTTAAGGTTAAGACTATATAGAAAATACAAAAAAATCATTAGGATTCTTACTTTAAAAAATACTCAAAAAAATTGAAAACCCAAAAAATTAAAACTAAGCAACTGCTAAATAAACTTGACCTTAATTAAAATTGATAATGGACATCATTATTTTGGGTTCATAAGGCCCTATTTGCTTTCATGTACACCCCAAACTAAGCGGGGCGCGACTCCCAAAGGTAGAGCCCAAACCTGATCTGTGGCGCTTTGATTATCACATGGGTACAGTGAAGTACCGACGCTTCTATCGTACATGGATGAGTAGGACTTAGTCGACAGTGATATTCCTACTTTGTGTGGAACATCAACCTTGTTTGAAGTACTAAGCTTAAGCCATGCCATCACAGGTGTGTCTGTCTCATCATCTCACGTCTGAGTAGGGCCATGCACGCTCATGGATGATTCTATTGCGAGCTTGGTCTGAAGTATTAGATTAGCCATCATCATCTTCCCCTCCCTTATTCTTTGACTGATAGCCCCCCAGGCACAAGGTCAAAGACCTTTCAATGTTCATATCACATGTTACAAAGGAGGTGAAGAAATGCGAGGCGCTTTCTTATCAGTGCACATGCTCCTATAGGGTTAGCGTACTTAAGGACTTGTTAAAAGATTTTCCTACAATACAACTATAAAATTGAAAGGATAAAAAATAGCTGAAATCTTATGGCTTCACTTGGGTTGTGTTGGTGAATTCAAAACTTGTATGTGTTTGTTTGATTAGATTAAGGTCCAAGATCAGTCTCACACACTTTGTGCCATTTTTCTTTCCTTTGTTTTATTCCTCAATTGACCTTTGCTCGCTTCTAGCCTTCTACTATTTTTCACTCCATTTATTCCCTATTTGACACATATCATTCATCCTTCATGGATCTCTCTCTTCATCTTCGAGATGAAGACACATGGATGGCTTGGTCGAGGCTTCGTTGACACCCATATCGATTCCATGTGATCTCCTTCTCCAATAATTCGAGGCGATTCCCAAGAACCTAGTTCAGACTCCGTGAATCAAACTACAGACTCCCCACCTTCTTCAATAATATGAGATCACTTTTTTCCCAAACGCTGGCTATTTTGGATGGAAATTGATTTTACTCCTTACGCCTCACCATCCTTTATGAAATTCTCTATTGACCTTAATGTAGAAAACTTCACTACATCTGCTGCTTTTATTCAGGCTGATCGAGGCATCATTTCAGGTACAGATCACGAGCCCGATCTAGAGCCAGAGATTCTCTCATATTCAGTTTTAGATAAGATAGATACAAAGATGTCTCTTTCAGGAAAATGGAAGGGACCACAACACCCTCCATAACCAAAATCAGAGTAGGGTCAACCATATTAGAATGTCGTGAATGCTTAGCTTCTCGCCTCTATTCAGGAGATTCAGTAGCATCTCAACGACCAGACATTGGCCCAGGTCTCCTTCAAAGATATTCTTAATGATATGAGGAGAAGGAGAGATAATCTAAGAGGAGAAGGGGAAGAAGACGATAGAGCATATGGAGGCTATGGAGGCCCAGTAGTTGAGCCCAGAGGAGAGAGGCCCAAGATGACTCTCAAGGAGACCTACAACCCTAGAGCCAGGAAAGTCACTGAGTGGATTCAAATTCCAGCGATCCTCACACATTTTGAGTTGAAGCCTCAACTCTTAGCCCTCCTACCCAGCTTCCACGGCAATGCAAACGAAGAACCTTACATCCATCTGCAATAATTCGGATGCATATGTGGTACAACTCACTACCCTAACATATCGTTAAGAGTAGTGAAGATGATAGCATTTCTGTCCAGTACTCAGAACAAAGGAACTTCATTGGATCAACCACTTGGGGAAGGTCATCACAACATGGGAAGAGATCAAGTCCACCTTTTTGCATGAATTCTATCATCTTGGGCGACTTAACTAGATGTTTACCTGCATAGCCAACTTCACCCAAGCTGCTCACGAATCTATCCATGACGCTTAGGAGAGGTTTACTGATTTACAATAGAAATGCCCCCATCATGATACACCTAGGACCCGCTTGGTCCAACACTTCTTTGGGGACCGATAATTGAGAGTTAGAAGCTCGTGGATGCCGCTTGTGGTGGCTCACATTTCAATAAAGTTGAGGATGTCATATGGCATATCTTCGAGGAAATGGTCAGAGGAGAGGCCGCCTTATCTTCTTCCCATGCATATCAGCGCAGATAGGGCCAAAGGAGAGGCCCCACAATCTTCCGAAGTCAATTCATATGGCATCTTTTCACGAGCCAGACAGGGAAAGAGCTCCAACTTAAGAATCATAGGGAGACACCTATCCAAGGTGGATATTATTGAGAAATGATCACACTACCTGGAGAAACTTTCTGCGATTGAACATAAGACGCAACATCTGGACAAATTGGACCAGATTACCAAGCAGTTGGAGATGCTAGTTTGTATGATTAGCTCCTGCAATTCCGTGACTACATCGACCACCACTCCAGTGGAGTCGAAAGAACTAGTATCGCCACAAAATCCTTAGCAGAGTCAACTCCAGCCAGTGGTCCAGCACGTTTACTACGTGCAGGCCCCTGATCCTACATCGTCTCAGCATCCTTAGTAGTAGCTTGTGGTCTACTAGCCCGAGCTTCAAATCTTACCGGATCAATGCTCTCCTCCACCTCCTCTCATTCAGAGGTAAATGGTGTGTGGAACAATGATGCACAATTGGCCCATCCTTGAGTACAACAACAGCGGAAACAATGAGGAAATCGTCAACCCCTTCAACAACAAGGAGGGAGATTTGTCCAAAATCAACCTCTATTGGTGCATGTAGATATTAGGGTTTGGACCTATGTTACTAGATCAAGTAAGTCCTATATGTAAGGGCTCATTCACATAAAATAAATAAAAGAAATGTGAAAACTAAAATGTGAGAAACAAAAAAAATAAAGAGAAAAATAGGGCATCATCATCATTTAAAGCATCCACCACATTTTCCCTAACATTTAACAAACATAGGAGCTAATTACAAAAAAATAGATAATCAAGAAAAAATACGCATGTTGACATGTGTATATTTGTAATAGCATTAAACTACAGGTGTTTTAATGTTGGTAAAAGTTTATTAAACATTCCCCTTGTTTATTGTTTTTTGAATTTTCACTTTTTTAAGTATTTTTCAGAATAAGTCGCCTAACAATTTTTCATTTTATACAAAACCTAAGTGATACAAAATTGAGGGAGATAGCAGGAAAAGCAATGCAAGTTGATACTAGGATGGAAATCTAACCCTTGTATCAGAATGATGGATGCTCAGATAGAAGACTTATAGTGATTCCTAGATCTCTCCATGCAGGATGCAAGATGAAAATTAAAATTTACACTATGCACCGGTGAAATTACCCTAAACAGGAATTGCTATATAAGTGAAGAACAATTTTAATTTGATCTAAGTACATCTCCACAGTATCTTGGTAATTGGAGACATAATCAGTACCAACCGCCACCGTATTGTCCATACCAGCAAAATCAGTAGTACTCGGTTGTTCCCTATCATCACCAACCTTGTCAACAGTACCAGTAGCACCACCCTTCTCCTCACTACTAGAATCACTATTCCTACTCGCAACCTCTGCACCATTCCCAATATCAATGTGTCCAACGTGTTGAACCATTTCGGCCTGCTCCTGTGAACCTTGCCTTGGATTTCTTGGTTGCGCTAGTGAAAAGCCTAACAGTAATGAGACAGAAGCTTGATGACCTTATCGCAACCAAAACTCCAATTCTGTCTTAGGTGGAGGACAACCTCAATAATTTTAGGAAGAAAGAGCATATAGTCTATGATGTTCTCTTTGGTTTAACAGAGTCAGATGTGCGCCATTTATTTTTATCTAATGTTGTCACTCTCATGTACGATAGGATCTTGTAGTCAATGGACACAATGAAGGGGAAGAATAAAGCTTCACCTGGCAAGTCATCATCCTCTTTTGTATCAATTGATCCAACATCCAGATCGGTTGAGTAAGAAGAAGATAGAGGAGAAGCACCAGAAAGAAAACACCAAAAAATCAGCAAAATCAAACATTACAAAAAGAAAGAAGTAGCAGCAACAGTCGAAGCACCATTGTGCCAACCACCGAGGAGATTGCACCTGCAACCACCCCGATGCTAGTCGATGGAGCCCATCTTGTAGATTTTGGATGCTCGCCTTTCTTGGATGACCCTACTCATTCAATCATCCATGTGTACAGCTTGATGTGGGCACAGATTTTGATGTAAATAAGAACACTATTTCTACTACTGCTTTTGGTTCCATAAATATTAAGTTTCTAGATGTTTTGATAAAATAAAACAAAATGAAAAATGCCTTATCCTACCCTGATGTGGTCGAAATTATTCAGAATCTCATGCTTGAAAAGCCTATTCTCAAATATCATGAAAGGTCTAAAAGAAGCATGTACCTCAAAGAGACAGTCGTGCATAGCTTGTGAAAGAAATGTGAATATATTCTGACTGTGGCAACTGTAAATGCAATCAGTAATCTCCCGATGAAAAAAAGGATATGGGAGCTCCTCTAGTTAGGTGCCAGATGTTCGATTAAGAGTTCAACCGAACTCTCTGCGATAGTGGATCCTCAATCAACATAATGCCCACTTCACAACTCAAAGAATTTGGATTGGGACCGCACAAGTCTACTAGAATGATTATGCAATTTGTAGACACATCCATCAAGCGATCCTGAGGAATTTTAGAGGATGTCATCGTCACCATTCAAGGAATGCAGTTCCCTGTGGACTTCATTGTGCTGGACGTGGAGACCTTAACTCCTCTTCTGCATACCCTGATAATCCTTGGACAGTCGTTCCTTCAAACAACCAATGCAACGGTGGACTATGGCAGTGGGAAGATCACCTTCCATTCTAGCAGTGATAAGGTGTCTATTGAGACGATCCAAGTACTAAAACCTTCAACATCTATCATATGAGAGCGACCAAGAGGAACAACAAATAGAAGACTGTGATTTTCATGCTGAAATCTGCCATACAAATCTTTCTATGGATGATATTGAAAGCCATGAATTCTTCTCCATAGGGGAAAGATTGGACAACACACTCGAGTTTCCAGATGTCCTTGATGATGCAATTTTTGTTGGGTTGCCTGAAGAACACATTTATAGCCACCTATCCCAGGCAGAGCTGGAGGAAATCATCGACAACTTTTGTGAACAAGATTTTGTGATAGAGGAATTCTATGAAGCATTGAATGTAGAGCCAATAGTGCTAATGGTGGAAACCATACAATTGAAAGATCCAACACCATCGCCCTGCACAATGGCTGAAGTCACCATCGAGTTGAATCGAACCCCGCCTGAGCTCAAGACACTTCCAACAAATATGAAGTATGCCTTCCTTGCGGGTGCGTAGAACATGAACCATGTGATTATCAATTTACAGTTAACTGAGGAATAAGAATCTTGTTTTCTCGAGGTTCTAGAAAGAAATCGCAAGGTGATAGGCTGGAAAATTTCAGATCTCCATGGGATCAACCCCTCATTGTGCTCGCATCACATATACCTTGAAGAGGACAGTAAGTCTTCTCGAGAATTCAATCGAAGATTAAATCCAAATCTCTGGGAGATTATGATGAATGACATCATTAAATAGTGTGATGTGGGATTCATATATCCCATCTCACTCGAAATGGGTGAGTCCCTTACACATTGTGACGAAGAAATCAGGGATCACCATGATAAAGAATGATAAAGGAGAGGAGATCACAAATAGAGTTCCAACATCTTGGCACGTCTGTGTGGACTACAGAAAACTTAATTTACTGACCAAGAAGGATCATTTTCCACTTTCCTTCATTGACCAAATAGTCGAAAGACTGGCCGTAAAGGAATACTTCTACTTCCTGGATGGATACTTTGGTTACAACCTAGTTTCATAGCTCCCAAAGATTAAGAAAAAACGGCTTTCACCTGTCCATTTGGGACATATTCCTTCTGCAGAATGTTGTTCAGTTTGTGCAATGCTCCAAAGCCATCCCAACGATGCATATTGGTCATATTCGCAGATATGGTTGGAAGTTTTCTTGAGGTTTTCTTGAATGATTTCTCGATCTAGGAGACAGCTTTGATGAATGCCTATCTTACCTAGATCGAGTTCTAAAGAGATGTTGTGAAGTGAACCTTGTGCTCTCATGGGAGAAGAGCCATTTTTTGGTGACCGAGGATATTGTGCTAGACCATGTCATCTCTAAACGTGGCATGGAGGTAGACCCTGTGAAGGTGGATGCCATTTGAAAACTAGAGACACCAACAAACTTGAATCAAGTCAGGTCATTCTTAAGGCATGTCTATTTCTACCGATGATTCATCAAAGATTTCCATAAAATTGCCTGACCGTTGACTGAGATTCTGGACAAGGATGCGGATTTTATCGTTGATGACAGAGTCCTCCAAACACTCAAACTGAAAGAACTGATCACCCCGTCCCCTATCCTTCAACCATAGGGTTGGTCTCTCCCATTTGAGATCACGATGGATGCATCAGACTACGCCATTGGAGAGGTTATGGGACAACGAAGATACAATCTACCATTTGTAATTCACTATGCCAACAGGACTCTAGATGAAGCTCAGAAAAACTACATTATCACTGAAAAAGAGTTGATGGCAGTCATCTGAAGGATATGGAGAAATCCTCAAGCGCATCACGGAAGCGTGATCGTCGTATCGGATACGACGAAGAACGACTAGTCATACTAGTTGTTCGGTGCAGCGGAATTTAAAAAAATTTATTCGATGAAACCACATGATCCGAGAACCATTATCAGATCGTTTCATCTATAACCACAACAAGTATAATGCAATACCTCTTGAAGCGTGGTTGATCAAGTCTCTAAGAGAAGAGACCTCCTGTCTCAAGTCCGATCGTCGGAGTAACGGCTTGCGAGCGCAGGGATGAGTCGTGGTGTCCTCGCAATCCAAGAAGATGATCCAAGCACGGTTTCTCCTGATCTCGTCACACGAGATCGAACGTCTCCTTCGTGAGTGAAGCACTCCAAGTAGACGGATAACCACAGAGCGTCGAAGCGGCAGCACGATGGCGCAGGCGTTGACAATTCTCTCCACCAAGGTGTGGTGGACGGCCACCAAGAAGAGAGGGAGAGAGGGCTGTCGAGTATGAGAGAGAGAGAGAGAGATGTGTGCTACAATAGCATGTAAAGAGAGAGCATGGTATGCCTCTCTATTTATAGGGTTTTGGGATCCATGGATCTCAATCCATGGGACATATAAAATCAATGGATGAGATTGATTTATGTCCGTCCAATGGTCAAGATTGTTGTTGGTAAAAGACAACAATTTGTGATTTAATTTTGATTAAATGTATTTGATAAATCAAATATATATTAATACCTAATTAAACCAAACAAATAAGGAGTGAAAATACAAATGAGATCCACCATCCCATTTAGAGGGAGTGGACAGCCACCAATTCCATAAAGGAATTGGTGCCGCCACCTCCTTCCCATATGGGGAGGGCAATCTCATGGATTCCCATGAGATTGCACATCTCCTTGTTTTTCTCTCAACTTATTTCCAACAACTATTTGTTGATATTTTTATTCACAAAAAATAATTCTCAATTATTTTGGGAATATTGCAATCTTGACATTGGAAAATTGTGAATCACATTCACAACCCAAAACAAAATATAATTTACATTTTCAATTAATTAGACAATGTGTATCAAATATACATTAATAATTAATCTACAAATATAAATTATAATTAGCTCTCTCTGATGCATTATAAATCATATTTATAATATATCATGAATAATTGGATACTACTATCCACATTATTCTTATCCATAATAATTAAATCACATTTAATTATATTGGATAATTCCTCATACATCATGATAATTAAATCACATTTAGTTATTGATTTCTCATTGCTTAGATCATATGGAATTATTCTTGAACCATTCAAGAACAATGCTATTTCTCCTCAGATACTTGGAGATAAGGACAGGGCGATTGTATTGTTCCACGTATAGTGACTTGGATATTGAGATCACATCTCAAATCCAGATCCCATGGACCTCTCATAGATGCTTGATTAAATCAAGACCGTAAACCTAATCTTCTTATTGCATCTGAATCTCATTCAGATCAATGTCCAGTATATGGACTAAGATTAGGTCACTTCTCTAATGAAATGAGTCACTAAAATCTAGACATGTTTCATCACTCCCTCGGAATGGAAGCGTCATGGTTATACAATCGTTTATGATCAAATCACCCTTCAGGTATTCCCAATACCTGTACATCCTGCATATTGGAAGACTCATGATCATCCTGAAGATATAGATCACTTTTACACTGTCATCTTCAGGGTTTGATCACTAAGTTTCTCAATCTTGGTTCTTGGGATATGGTACAGATCATATGCTTTCACAAAGCATATATCTTACCTTCAAATTCATATCATGCTTCTAAAGCATGATGACCATGCATGGAATTTGGTCAATCCCAAAATCTCATGAGTGAGCTCTTGTATCCTGGTTCACAAGTGAATCTGTATGATCCCTTTGGGAGATCATATTACTCATATACCCTTACATGCACACCAGCTCGTCGGTATATAGACCTTGTTTAGGTCATCAACCTATTGGTCTGCCAAATGTACATACTCAGACATATAGCAATACATCTGTCTCTGGTCAGAGGATGTTTGCCTGTGATGTGACAGTATTCATCATAGGTCTTTGGTTATCTCGATCTCGTTAAGTCAACTCATTGACTCAACTAATCTGATACCTCCGAATCAATATTCCCATACAGAGGACATGCATCAAGAGGTCTATCAGATATCAGTCTAATGAGATAGGATTGTCATCTCCCACTCAGACTGGAGATCACTACTTGTCAATCATTGATGATGCTTGATGAGTCCTCTATCTAACTCCTTAGATATTCATCCAAGCATCAGCCTCTATGATTCAATCAATGAATCAACAGCTGTATGATTATCAAGTTGGCCATGGTACATAACCCTTATTGTACAGAGGGACCTTATAGTGCATTCATTCATTCAATATCAGAAAGGGAGTGAAACATAATCAATAACTTTTATTGATAAATCATTAATTACAATAACATTTATTGTAGGAATGGTTCGCCTCGGGCTCACATTGCTAACAATCTCCCACTAGCCCTTAGAACCATTCAGGAACAATCCTTAAATCCATACTCATTACATGCTGGTCGAAAACCTTCTGTGTCAGAGGTTTGGTAAGAGGATCAGCAACGTTGTCGGCAGAGGCCACCTTGGTGATGATGATGTCACCACGCTTTTGAATCTCCCGAATAATGTGGTATTTCCTTTCTACGTGCTTGCTCTTCTGATGCCATCTGGGTTCCTTCGCCTGGGCAATGGCTCCTGTGTTATCACAGAGTAGTGGGATGGGAGTATCAGAGGAAACTACGCCAAGCTCCTAGACGAACTTGCGCAACCACACCGCCTCCTTTGCAGCATCTGATGCGGTAATGTATTCGTCTTCTGTTGTTGAATCTGCTGTAGTGTCCTGCTTCTTGCTTCTCCAGCTCACATCACCACCATTCAATAGGAACACAAACCCTGATGTCAACTTTCGATCATCAATATCCGATTGGAAGTCAGAATCTGTATATCCCAAGACTTGGAGATTACCATCTCCGTAGACGAAGTTGTAATCTTGCGTCCGTCTTAGATATTTGAATATGTTCTTTACCGCATTCCAGTGTTGTTCTCCATAGCAGGATTGGTAACGACTTACCACTCCCACTGCATGGCAGATATCTGGCCTAGTGCACATCACAACATACATTAAGCTTCCTACAGTTGATGCATAAGGGCATCCAGCCATGGCTTTCTTTTCCTCAATAGTTTGAGGAGCCATTCCTTTAGACAGGTGGATACCATGTCTTAAGGGCAGGAATCCTTTCTTGGAATTATCCATACGGAATCGTTCAAGAATTTTCTTAACGTATCCATGTTGTGACAATCCCAATATCCTCTTCTCTCGGTTTCTGAACAACTTCAGACCCAAGATATAAGAGGCTTCTCCAAGATCTTTCATCTCAAAGGTATGTGATAGCTAAATCTTTACACTGGTCATCATCCATGTATCATTCCCAATGATAAGGATGTCATCTACATAAAGCACGATGAACACAATGGCGCTCCCACTAAGCTTCTTGTATACACAATGTTCATCAGGATTCTGCACAAAATCATAACTCTTTATGGTTTCGTCAAATCTGATGTTCCAACTACGAGAAGCTTGCTTGAGCCCATAGATGGATTTCTTTAGCTTGCATACTTTACCATCCTCAGTCATGAAGCCCTGGGGCTGCTCCATGTAGATATCCTCCTCGAGGTATCCATTGAGGAAAGCCGTCTTGACGTCCATCTACCAGATGTCGTAGTCAAGATATGCAGCTATAGCCAGCAATGCCTTGATGGATTTAAGCATAGCCACAGGAGAGAATGTCTCATCATAGTCGATGCCTTCTCTCTGTGTGTAGCCCTTGGCTACGAGCCGTGCTTTGAAAGTCTCTACTTTCCCATCAGGTCCCCTCTTTCTCTTGAAGATCCATTTACACCCAATGGATTTTACCCCTTTAGGTGGATCCTCTAGGGTCCATACACCATTCTTATGCATGGAGTCAATTTCTGACTTCATTGCTAGCATCCATCTATCCATGTCTTGATCCGCGAGTGCTTCATCAAATGAAGTAGGATCAATGTCAGTTTCACTTGACACATGGAATCCATACCTTTCAGGTGGTGCAACCACCCTCGAACTCCTTCGAAGAGGTATGGGTGTTTCATCTTTAATTACTTCTTCAGTTTCTGGTCTAGGAAGCTCAGAATCCTCAGGGGATTCAATGAGTTCCTCTACTTCATTTTTATCTTGACCTTTAAGGAAATCATCCTCCAAAAACTTCACATCTCTGGAGACAAAAACCTTTTGGGTCTCAAGGTCATAGAGCTGGTATCCAATACCATCTCTAACATACCCAATGAAGTAACACTCACGAGTGCGAGATTCCAGCTTACTTGCGTCCACGTTCTTTGCATGGACCAAGCAACCCCAAACCCTCAAGTTCTTAACACTAGGTTTGGTTCCATACCAGAGCTCATGAGGAGTCTTAGGTACAGATTTGCTAGGAATCTTATTCTGGATATATATTGCAGTCTCTACTACATATCTCCATAAACTAAGTGGCAAATGTGCTTTACTCATCATTGAACGGACCATATCCATGATGGTCCTGTTGCGTCTTTCAACAACACCATTAAGTTGGGGAGTTCCAGGAGTAGTGAGATTGGAGACAATTCCATTCTCTTTGAGGTATTCCTTAAATTCATCATAGAGGTACTCACCACCTCGATCAGATCGAATTCGTTTAATCTTCCTGTCGGTTTGGTTCTCAACCAAAGCCTTGAATTCTTTGAACTTTTCAAAGGTTTCAGATTTATGACGTAATAGGAAGACAAACCCGTATCGTGAATGGTCATCAATAAATGTCAAATAATATCGATATCCATTTCGAGTCGCGGTACTGAAGGGACCACATACATCGGTATGTATTAAGTCAATAATACCTTCGCATCTAGTAACCTTGTTACGAAAAGGCATCCTAGTCATTTTACCACGAATACAATGTTCACAGGTAGGTAAAGATTGAACCTGTAGAAATTCTAAAGGTCCATCCTTTATCAATCTATTGATCCTATCAACAGATAAATGACCAAGCCTTTGATGCCAAATCATGTTTGAATGATTTTCATTATTCCTGGATCTTTTAGGGTTTTTATTAGTGGTTGTAACATTCATGACATGCTCATTAATGCACAATTCATAGAGTCCTCCAGAAGTCAAAATACCATCTGCAATATATTTATCATAATGATTTATGACTAATTTATTACAGAACAGGAATAAATATCCACTTTTAACTAGCTTAGATATAGATATTAAGTTCCTCCTGACTTCAGGTACATAAAGACACTCTTTAAGTACTAGGACTCTACCACTAGATAATGATAGCCGACAAGTCCCGACGGCGACTGCTGCAACACTTGCATCAGATCCCATCTGGATGACTATCTCCCCTTCTTCAAGTTTTCTAGTTTCCTGAAACAAATGCAACATATTGCATACATGAACAGAAGCACCAGAATCAGCAACCCAACTTCCTTCTCGTCCTACGAGAAAACTGGTTTCAATGATAAAAGTAGATTTCATACCTGTTGGGGTTTACCTTTGTCGACCGACTTCAGGTAATCCGGGCAATTACGCCTCCGGTGCCCCGGCTTTTTGCAGTGGTGACAGACGTCGGTTTTCTTCGACGCCATTAGAGTGGATGCATTGGAAGAAGAGCCAACACTTTGTCCCTTCTTCTTTCTCTTCTGGGCCGGACCCTTTCGAGAACCATGCTTCCGACCGCGCTTCCCTCTGACCTGTGCAACCATTGCACTATCAGTGGGACCATCCTTCTTCATCACATCTTCTGCAGACTTTAATGCAGCAAGAAGAGCAGCACTTGTCAGTTCCAACTTGTTCATGTGGAATGACACTACAAAGTTATTGAAAGACTTGGGCAACGATAGCAGAATGAAGTCAGCTTGCATGTCTGCATCCATTGTTGCCCCAAGAGTCTCCAGCTCCGACAAGTACCCAAACATTTTGAGTACATGTTCACGGACCGAAGTTCCTTCCTACATCTTGCATCGAATGAGGTCTTTCATAACATTGTACCGCTGGGTGCGGTTAATGTCACTAAACATATCTTTTAGGTTCTGGCAAGTACTCATCTCCACATGTTGTTTCTGAAGAACATTGGAGAGAGAACCCAAGATGTAGCATCTAGCCAAGACATGATCTTCATCATACTTGTCATTAAATGCTTTTTCTTCCTTGGATTTAGGGTTCTCATGCTTTTCCTTAGAGAGCACATAACTGATGCGCTCCGTAGAGAGAACAAGCTCCAAATTACGGATCCAATCCGAGTAATTTGGTCCGGTCAATTGGTTGACCTCCAGAAGCCTGCTCAGTGGGTTCATGGATTTCATTTTCTGAAATTGAGAATGCACTATATTATAACATATAATCATATATTCAATTTAGTTTTATTTGATTAAGGCATTTTAAATCAAATTAGTTTTGTTATGTCAACTATGAAAGTTTATTCCCCTATTCACTTTCAAAGTAGGAGATATACTTACCGATATATCTCAAGCAAGAATTGGGATCTCCCCTTTATCTTTGTCATATCCCAATAATATGAGAACTTATGACTCCAACAAAGAGAAGCGGGAACATATTCCGCATTGCAAGTCCAACTTGCATCTTCCCAATTCGGTCTTTAATACCCAGGCCCACCACCCCTAAGGTGATGTTGACCCGTCATTAATTGAACCAACCGTCAACAAGAATATAACTCGCTATGCGCAATCCAATATCGCCCCAATAATATGAGGACTTGATATTGGGGCCACTACGTATACGTCCTTACTCTTTCGAGAAGCGACGAGTCCGATCCAAATGGATCATATGCAGGAGCTGTCACTTCGTACAAGCGTCTCCTACACATAATATCTGGCGACGAAACTCTTCGCCTTGACGGGAGACCATGGATGTCACTTGTGTGATCCTCCATCTCTTATTCAAATTTAATTAATTAACATGAATCATATTCATATAATTAATTCTTCCAAGGGAATTAATAACTCTAATCATATTAGAGTATTTTAATTGGACATAATTAATTTAATCATATTAAATTAATTATCAGTCCAATTCAATCAATCAAACTTGATTATTTTACTTGAATATATATGGTAATATCTCAAAATATGTGTTAATTTGAATTTTAATAATTAGAAAAATACAACTTAATCCCTCGGACATTATCCCGTCCCGACCCGCTGTCATGGCCAGTACCGACGGGAGTGGGACGGACCGCATACGTTGCAACCCGCTACCCCAGCGATCCCCGACTAGACACCATATCCACCTCAGGAAAGGATAATGCCAAATTGATTAATTTGTACTTGAGATGATCATCGGTTCTTCAACCGAAATTGTACCATATAGTAATAATCAAAACATTTTTTATTATAAGGAAATTTGCTACACAAATTCCCAAATCCTATTCAAGCATCAAGTTTGAAGATTGTGGTTTCCAATTATGATTTAAATTATATCTTAATAAATTAATTGGTTGAGGCCAAGTCAATTAGGTAAATAATCATCTTCCAATATTTCACAAATATTTTTCAAGATTATTTCACGACATTAACAATTAATTTCACTAATTGACAATCACTTGGTTCTAGATTAGGACAGTAATTTCAGCAGTGACCTCTACTCACTAAAATTAACATATCTCAATCAATTTAAATCCAAATTAGACAAACTCAAATTTAATAGATTGATAACTTGATTTAAGACAGAATCTAAGTGATGTTTCACGCATTTTGGGGCAGATGATAACAGTAATTAACTCTTTAATCATGTTAAAATCTACCGTTCCCGCAACAGTGCATACATGTTCATTAAAACATCCATATCTAGAGCATACGAAATCCGATTTACGCAAACTCAGATCCTATGCTTTTATTATTTAATGGGGAACAAAATTCAGGTATTAAATTCGTATTTAAACAATTTAAACAGTGCCGAATTTATTTACTAAAAAGATCTGCGAAATCAAATGCGATGAAAACTTTCGCGACCTTAACGAACCCAAGTCGTCCTCGGTTTTTCGAATCATATTCGAAACCGTCAACCTAAGGCTCTGATACCACTTGAAGGATATGGAGAAATCCTCAAGCGCATCACGGAAGCATGATCTTCGTATCGGATACGACGAAGAATGACTAGTCATACTAGTTGTTCAGTGCAGCGGAATTAAAAAATTTTATTCGATGAAACCACATGATCCGAGAACCATTCTCAGATCGTTTCATCTATAACCAAAACAAGTATAATGCAATACCTCTTGAAGCGTGGTTGATCAAGTCTCTAAGAGAAGAGACCTCCTGTCTCAAGTCCGATCGTCAGAGTAACGGCTTGCGAGCGCGGGGATGAGTCGCGGTGTCCTCGCAATCCAAGAAGATGATCCAAGCATGGTTGCTCCTGATCTCCTCACACGAGATCGAACGTCTCCTTCATGAGTGAAGCACTCCAAGTAGACGGATAACCGCAGAGCGTTGAAGCGGCAGCACGATGGCGCAGGCGTCGACAATCCTCTCCACCAAGGTATGGTGGACGGCCACCAAGAAGAGAGGGAGAGAGGGCTGTCGAGTATGAGAAAGAGAGAGAGAGAGAGAGAGAGAGAGAGAGAGAGATGTGTGCTACAATAGCATGTAAAGAGAGAGCATGGTATGCCTCTCTATTTATAGGGTTTTGGGATCCATGGATCTCAATCCATGGGACATATAAAATAAATGGATGAGATTGATTTATGTCCATCCAATGGTCAAGATTGTTGTTGGTAAAAGCCAACAATTTGTGATTTAATTTTGATTAAATATATTTGATAAATCAAATATATATTAATACCAAATTAAACCAAACAAATAAGGAGTGAAAAATACAAATGAGATCCACCTTCCCATTTAGAGGGAGTGGACGGCCACCAATTCCATAAAGGAATTGGTGCCGCCACCTCCTTCCCATATGGGGAGGGCTGGTGCCGCCACCTCCTTCCCATATGGGGAGGGCAATCTCATGGAGTTCCATGAGATTGCACATCTCCTTGTTTTTCTCTCAACTTATTTCCAACAACTATTTGTTGATATTTTTATTCACCAAAAATAATTCTCAATTATTTTGGGAATATTGCAATCTTGACATTGGAAAATTGTGAATCACATTCACAACCCAAAACAAAATATAATTTATATTTTCAATTAATTAGACAATGTGTATCCAATACACATTAATAATTACTCTACAAATATAAATTATAATTAGCTCTCTCTGATGCATTATAAATCATATTTATAATATATCATGAATAATTGGATATTACTATCCACATTATTCTTATCCATAATAATTAATTCACATTTAATTATATTGGATAATTCCTCATACATCATGATAATTAAATCACATTTAATTATTGATTTCTCATTGCTTAGATCATATGGAATTATTCTTGAACCATTCAAGAACAATGCTATTTCTCCTCAGATACTTGGAGATAAGGACAGGGCGATTGTATTGTTCCACGTATAGTGACTTGGATATTGAGATCACTTCTCAAATCCAGATCCAGATCCCATGGACCTCTCATAGATGCTTGATTAAATCAAGACCGTAAACCTAATCTTCTTATTGTATCTGAATCTCATTCAGATCAATGTCCAGTATATGGACTAAGATTATGTCACTTCTCTAATGAGAGGAGTCACTAAAATCCAGACCTGTTTCATCACTCCCTCGGAATGGAAGCATCATGGTTATACAATCGTTTATGATCAAATCACCCTTCAGGTATTCCCAATAAATGTACATCCTGCATACTGGAAGACTCATGATCATCCCGAAGATATAGATCACTTTTACACTGTCATCTTCAGGGTTTGATCACTAAGTTTCTCAATCTTGGTTCTTGGGATATGGTACAGATCATATGCTTTCACAAAGCATATATCTTACCTTCAAATTCATATCATGTTCTAAAGCATGATGACCATGCATGGAATTTGGTCAATCCCAAAACCTCATGAGTGAGCTCATGTCTCCTGGTTCACAAGTGAACATGTATGATCCCTTTGAGAGATCATATTACTCATATGCCCTTACATGCACACCTGCTCGCCGGTATATAGACCTTGGTTAGGTCATCAACCTATTGGTCTGCCAAATGTACATACTCAGACATATAGCAATACATCTATCTCTGATTAGAGGATGTTTGCCAGTGATGTGACAGTATTCATCATAGGTCTTTGGTTATCTCGATCTCGTTAAGTCCACTTATTGACTCAACTAATCTGATACCTCCGAATCAATATTCCCATGCAGAGGACCTGCATCAAGAGGTCGATCAGATATCAGTCTAATGAGATAGGATTGCCATCTCCCACTCAGACTGGAGATCACTACTTGTCAATCATTGATGATGCTTGATGAGTCCTCTATCTAACTCCTTAGATATTCATCCAAGCATCAGCCTCTATGATTCAATCAATGAATCAACAGCTGTATGATTATCAAGTTGGCCATGGTACATAACCCTTATTGTACAGAGGGACCTTATATTGGCCATGGTACATAACCCTTATTGTACAGAGGGACCTTATAGTGCATTCATTCATTCAATATCAGAAAGGGAGTGAAACATAATCAATAACTTTTATTGATAAATCATTGATTACAATAACATTTATTGTAGGAATGGTTCGCCTTGGGCTCACATTGCTAACATCATCTTCACCCTAGAGAAATTCATATCCCACCTGCTTGGATCCAAAGTAAGTGCTTGTACAGACCATTCTTCCATCAAGTACTTACAAGCCAAGAAGTATGCCAAACCGAGACTCGTCAGATGGATCCTTATGCTCAAGGAATTTCATCTTGAAATATGTGACAAATTGGGAGATAAAAATGTAATGGCTGATCATTTATCAGGATTACTAGAGCCTGACACTCCTAAGCAGAGTTTATGGTTAATTACAAAGATGTTCCCAGATGAAGCCATTTTGTCAGTCACCTTGCTCCCCTGGTTCTCTGATGTTGTGAATCATCATGTGTCCAAGAGAACTCCACAAGATTGGTCAAAGCTGAAAGTCGACAAATTCCTATAGGTTATTCATTTCTATCAGTGGGAGGTAATAAACACGAAAATCGGGTTGTCTTAAATGTGCCTCGGAAGGCGAGGACTCGGTCTCTGTGATGCCTTCTCAACAACCATATCAAATCAACAATTAACCTATACAAGAATTAAGTAACTTAAGCAATTTGTCAAAACTTAGTATACTCTATAATAGATTGCATAGTGGATAAATACAGTATGGGTCGAACACAGGAAACAACTGAGGATAGAAAATCAAAAATTGGTCAAGAAAGACTATAAATGACTTTGGGCCATTTTAGGTTATGTGGAATTTTTGTGGGTTTTTGATTTTATATTTTTTTTAGATTTTAATTTTTATATTTTATATTATTTTATATTTTATATTTTTATTTTTATATTTTCTGATTTTTATATTTTCTTTTTCTTTTTAATATATAATGTAGGCTTATATATGACAGTATATATAATATAAGGTAATATATTTATAAATACAACTGAAAATAAATAAAAATTACATAATAAATATTTTTTATTTTATATATTTTCTACTATTTTTTTGATTTTTATATGTTTTGGTAATTTTATATACTTTTAAAGTCAAAAGTATCCCTAAACAAGGATTGCATAAACATGCTGAATTGATTTCAAGATAAAAAATAACAAAAAGTGACAAAATTTCTTCAAATCAATTTTAATGTCTAAAAAACAATATAAAGAAATATTAGAGATAGAAATAATTATTTTTGGAGTTTTAGGTGATTTTTTCTATTTTTACAAAGAATTTTGGAGCTTTTTAATTTTTAATCCTTTTCTTTTTCTATCTTTAGGGATTTTTTATTTGGATTTGTAAAATACTATAATAAACAAAATATATATTTTTGGGATTTTTCAAATGGTTTTATATTTTTATAGATTTTTTACTATAAATAGGGACTTTTCATGCTATTTTTTATTTGTAATAAATAGAGAAAGTGCCTCAAATGCAAATCCAAATATATAACATGAAATATGAGGCTAACATGCACTTAAACCAATGTATTCATATTTTTCTGAGTTAGGAATGATATTTTTTATAAATGACATACAATCGTAAAAATAAATGAATTGGCAATGGTATATTTGCAATTAAAATATAAGTCAGGGATAACAATGCAAATTACCCAAAATATTACAACTAATATATGAACTTTAAATACTAAATAGAAATACAAAAAACTATAGGGACTTCTACATAAAATGGCCACCTTATATGGGACTACACATGAGGTGACCTAACACATACCCAAATGTAAGATGATAGAAGTACAAGGGTATGCTTGTAATTTTTACCAAAAGTTTTAAACTACTTTAAAAACTTACAAGACTAAAATATAAATAGACAAAAGCGAGGGAAAAAAGACTGAAAATACCCCTCAAGGTGCATATCAAATGGTGGAAGGCACCTCACTAATCCACGTGACGTGCCTTGGAAGCACGATGACGATTCGTGGATGATCGGCTGAGATCAGATCTTGGAAGAAGATCGACGGTTGGGGTGTGGACACATCCAGCGATGGTTGAAGCTTCTGGATATGGAGACTGATGCAACAGATGTGGAAGCCCCTGGAAGAACAAGGATGAACATGATCGTGGGCGAGCTACGATCGATGATGACGGGCAACCCCGACCACCTGGAGCTGATCCAAGGGATACAAAATGTTCCAGGAGGTGTCCTCTTGATGTTGGAGGGCTCAAGAAGCTCCGCGGACCATGGGAGCGGTCTATGGAGGTCGAGAAAGGTCAAGCGACCCGGATTGTTTCTTGAACTTCAAAATCACCTTCAGTTGGAGTGGATGCTTCAAGACCTGCACATGAAGAAAGGAGGGTCGAGGACAAACTACCTCGACCTGTTAGTGGGTGGAACAGTTGCGGGAGGTGCTCCAGCAATGTGTAGAGGTGGAGTACCTACCTTTAAGTCCACGGAGGATCTAGGTGAATGGAGTGAGGTGTGGCTAAGAGCAACGAACGGGTAAGGAGATGGCGGTGATAGATGAGTCAGAGGGTAATTGGGATGTCAGAAATGAGCAGCAGAACTGAAGCACCAATGAGATCAAATTTTTATTTTATGAAAAATAAAACAAAATCAAACAAAATAAAAGCTGGTCCTACACTACTGTTATACTAAGGAATAGAAAGAATAATGAGAGAAGATATAGCCAGACCTAGACCAACATGGAGCAGAGCTTCTGGGCGAAGAAGGTGGCTTTGCTGGACTGGCTTTGATTCAATGCTGCACGAGCTCTGATGAGTACATATTATACCAGTATAATAAGTATACAAAATACATAAAGAATTCCATTAATATCTGATACATACACCTCAAACATCACTTAATCCAGATATTATTGATTCTGCAAATACAACAAGAAAATCACCTCTAACAAAAATAATGCCCAAATTCT
Organism: Ottelia alismoides; assembly: GCA_037367405.1. NCBI lineage: Eukaryota > Viridiplantae > Streptophyta > Magnoliopsida > Alismatales > Hydrocharitaceae > Ottelia > Ottelia alismoides. The sequence goes on along the minus strand of JAZKJV010006703.1, from coordinate 123,891 downwards.
CTCTTCATCATCAAATTCAATTACTCATTGAAATACTTTATCCAAACAAATTGCAATGATTATTAAATCCAATTTGGCTATACACAATTTGTTGGCAAGAAATGAAGAGGAAACATTGTGCAAAATTCACATTCTTTATTCCCCTCTCCCTTTCCCATACAACACATGGCTCAAGAAGTATTTAAAACCCATGTTCCCCATGCACCTTTTTCCCATGCATCTTTTTCCCATGCAAATATTAAATCATATGCATTGGTAATGGTTGTTGTCTTTATGTGCAGGTGAGAAGGGGAGCCACCTACAACATCTATAAAATGACCCCCTCCCATACAAATGCAAGGCACTTTTTACTCCTACCATTCCCTATCGACTCCGACTTCTCTCCCTCTCTCAGGAAGCTCTCGCCCAAGGCAGCCGAGTCTCTCTCTCTCGTCGAAGCTCCTCTCCGCCACCATCTTCCTCGGCTCCATCCTTGTGTGTGCGAGCAGCCCACGCATCTCCCCGCACACTCCCATCTCCGTCATCATCATTGTCTTCACTCCGGAATCAAAAAGAGAAGCATTTCTTTCCCATCTTATTTGTCGCTTGTATTTTTTCTACCTTAGTTAATTTGTTTAAGTTGAATTTGCAAGAACAACTTTTATTGTGTAAGCTATTGTCCACTCTATATATGCAATGCAAGTTTTATATTTCATCATTCTCTCTTGAAAGCTTCCAAGTAAATCTCATCTTCCCATATTAAATTGCGAATCAACTCCCACTTCCTTACTTAGTTGCACTCATACCATCATTTGTTTACTCTAAGTTCTAAGAAGTGTTTTCACCGTAGATCGCATTCTGTTATAAATTTTCTTTCATCACAATAGATTTAAAATTTGAATCAAGTTTTAAAGAAGAACAAAAAAGAGCGAGTTTGCTTAGTCCATGTGGATACGAACCTCTACTTGCACTATACAACTCATATTTTTCCAACATGCTTGTAATTGTAATCTTACTTGTTTAATTGCGGTTTTCCGTGGAACAACAACGACGTGGTAAAACCAACTTTTTAAACCGCGTAAAATCGCATCAACATTTTGGCGCCGTTGCCAGGGACTTGGCAACATTTGCAATTTTTCTTCACTTTCAACTTGTTTTCACTTATCTAATCCGTGCATTTTTTTGTTTTGCAAGTACTTAGGCTTCAAAAAGAAAAAAATACTTGTCTTTTCATGCATTTTGTTTTAGCAAACTTGTAATTTGAAAAAAATTTCCCTCCCCTCCTTCTCAGAAAAGCTCACCATCAGCAGGACAAAACATTACGGATTAGCGCCAGAAGCGCAGGCACTGTGAGTCCCTCTTTCTCTTAGGCATCTTAGGTTTTTAAAATTTCTTGCATTTGTTTGTGCTTCAAATTAAACCGAAAAAAATTAAAAAAGAGTTATTGATTGCATCATCTATGTGGTCTTCTCCCTCTGATAATCTAATTCAAAGACCACCAGATCGTGTATTGATCATTTAAAAAGATAAGCTTGAAAGGCTACCGCAGTGGTCCGAGCAAAAAGCGGGAAAATTCTGATTGCTTGATTTGATGCACGTGTATGACACAAAAATCACGAATACATGGAACCCTTGGATAGTGACAAAAATCCCTGGTGCTACATGGGATTGCAGAGAGAAATCATAACTCCTCGACACGTTGGGCACAGGTTCTTGTGGGAAAAGCAGATCTAACGATCTGAGTACCAACCCTGGATCCCCTAGCCAGATTAGGACATCGATTTCTCACAATCTTCCACACCCACCTCATCCTTAAGGACTCTAATTTCTCTGAAAACTTTTGTTGAATCACTAAATTAAAATCGAAAAGATAACCGCTTCCGCAACAATTTTTGTGTGAGTTGGTGAATAAACAAATTGTCTGGTGTATTGTGCTGTGTATGCTAGGTCGTAGGTCTTTGAAAAATCCAGTACAACAACCATTAGAGTACGGCCCGATTTATAGAAGAAAAACAAATCCATCTCCTTCAACTGAGAATTCATCTGACAGAGTAAACATGGGTGAAGAAAGACCAAACCCTATGGATCTCACCTTGCATCAACTACAACTGCTGAGAGAAGAAAATGCCACAATCCGCCACACCATAGAACCTCTCATTCGACCACCGCCCATAAGCGCACATTACAACCCGGCTGCAGAGGACTTAGTTCATTGGGTCCAAATCCCGCCTGAAGTAGGAGACTTTGAGATAAAACCCGCATCACTCTCCTTAATCCCAAAATACTATGGAAATGACTCTGAAGATCCCTTCCTCCACATCCAAGACTTCCGATCTACTTGTGACACCATGAGTATCCCTGGGGTAGAGAAAGAATACATCTACATGAAAGCCTTCACCCACTCACTCAAAGACAAAGCACTCCAATGGCTTCGAAATTATGGAACTCCACTCACCTCCTGGGACGCCTTAAGAGAGGCATTCATCAAGAAATACTTCCCAATAGGAAAGACAAATGCCTTGAGACAAGCCATATCATCATTCACTCAGAAAAACAGAGAGCCCATTCACGAAGCCTGGGAGCGTTTTAAGGAATTACAAAGTAAATGCCCTCATCATGCAATCCCCAAATGGAAATTGGTTCAGATATTTTATGAGGGCATAGATACATAATTTAAGAGAGTGATTGATGGCTCATGTGATGGAAACTACATCAGTCGTGACGAGCATTTTGTTTGGACTTTATTTGAAAATATGGCTGACAATTCGGTGAATAGTTCCTCAATTGAACAGTACAGTAGAAATACGAGGACAGTCAATATCATTGATCATGAGATATCTAGCAATGACAATCCTGATAGATGGGAAACCTTCTCAGAACAAATGAACCTCATGACTCAAGCCTTAGAAAAATTGGCCATGAATAATCCCACCAGCCATGAAGTTGACCACACCACATTCACCCATAATCAAGACATAAATCCTGAGACTGTGAATTGGGTGCAGAGAAATCAAGGAGGAGCACCTTCAAATAACCACACCACATGGAGAGATCAATCAAATTCTGGGTGGAATGGACAGAACAACTATCATTCCGAGAATCGCACCCAACCCAGACAAAATAGCTCAACCCACCACCACTGCGGTTAACTTCGATGCCCTGGCTCAAGAAATACAACAACTGGCTATAGCACAGCAACATGCCACTGAAGCTCAACAAAAAGCCAACTCTGAGAATGCCCGGCAGTTTGCCGAAATCAGATCTTATATCCCAGCCTTGTCACCTCAACCTCTACCCAATCCCAACACTAACAAGGCTAGTTCATCTAGAGTACTTCAAACTCCACCACCTGTCGGATCTTTCACCTCACCACCTGGTTTCCAAAATCAGAATCAAGGATTTTTTACATCTTCTAGGACAAATCAAGGGAACCCACAACAAGAACCTAGAAATCAAGTTAATTTCAAAACCCCACCCCGTTCAAACCAATCTGCTAATGCTATCACTCTGAGAAATGGGAAAACCACTTCTGCCTACACCAGACCGCTAGCTTCAGATGATCAAATTGAAATAGAGGAGGAGGTTGATGATGAAGAAAAGCTAACTGAGACAACCATGCCCCTTCCTGTCTCCCCATCCATAACTATCCCCTTTCCCGGAGCTCTTCACGGAAGAAAACCCCGATCTTCTACCATCGATCCAGAGCTAGAAAAACTATTCTCCGACATTGTCATTGAAATCCCGCTCCTAAAAGCCCTCGAACAAGTTCCAGCCTTCTCCCGATTTTTGAAGGACAAATGCACACCAAAACGAACATCCAAAGGAAAAAGTAAAAATGACAATGAAGATATTGAGAGACATGTGCTCCCTCGAGCAACAACTTACCCACCAAAAATAAAGACCCAGGAGCTCCTCTAGTTAGATGCACAATTGGCAAATTGACCTTTGATCGCACCCTGCTAGATAATGGCACTTCCATCAATCTTCTCCCGACTGCTATTCTGGAGCAATTTGATCTAGGAAAATTGAAACCCGTCTCAATGATTTTGCAAATGGCTGATCGATCTGTGAAAAGACCAAAAGGACTACTTGAGGATGTGATAGTTGATGTTCAAGGCCATAAATTCCCAGTCGACTTTGTTGTGATGGATATGGATCAAGCATATATATTGAGTGAGACACCAATCATACTTGGACGACCATTTTTGGCCACTACTAAAGCCCATTTTGATTATGAGGATGGAAAATTTGAATTTAAAATCAATGGCCAAGTCATTCCTGTTGATCTAGTCACCCCTACTCCCACTGAATCTGAGACCGAAGATTGTGGTTGGATAGAAAGATGTGTTGTTCTCAACATTCAGAAAGACTTTTCCCCCATCCATCTCACCAAAGACCCTTTAGAGGTTAGTCTGAACACCTCTAAATCCACTTACAAAAATATTTCTCATGAAATTGCCACATACAATCTGAATCTCGCACTAGAAGCTCTACCGAGCCCTCTCACCGGACAAGAAATTGAGGAGCTTGATAATGCCTGGGACACATTAGACTCTGAACTCTCATTGACCTCAACCATGATCATGCCCATGATGGAACCACCATTTGAGACTATTTCTCTAATAGACTCAGGAAACACTACAACTCTGACTCCATCAACAACCACTGTTGAATTAAAACCACTACCCAAAGATCTGAAGTATGTTGTCTTGCATGATGCTCACACTCTAACAGTCATTATCAATGCCAACCTAAATCATATGCAAGAGAGCCAACTAATGGAGGTTTTGAAAAAGAATTCTCAGGCTATTGGTTGGAAAATAACTGATTTGAAAGGAATAAGCCCGACATTTTGTACACACCACATATATTTGGAAAATGACAGTAAACCCTCTCGAGAAATGCAAAGACGGTTGAATCCTAATCTACAAGAGGTTGTGAAGAATGAAATATACAAGTGGTCGAGTGCTGGCATCATTTATCCGATAGCCGATAGTCCTTGGATTAGTCCCCTCCAGGTTTTCCCCAAGAAAGCTGGGATAACAATTGTGAAAAAAGAGAAAGGAGATGATATCCCTACTCGGGTGGCAACATCTTGGAGAGTATGTGTCGATTATAGAAAACTCAATAAGGCTACACGAAAAGGCCACTTTCCATTGCCATTCATTGACCAAATCATTGAGAAGCTAGCCGGAAAAGAACATTTTTGCTTTCTTGATGGATATTCTGGTTATAACCAAGTAGCCATCGCACCAGAGGATCAAGACAAAACAACTTTCACTTGTCCATTTGGAACATATGCCTTTCACCACATGCCTTTTGGACTATGTAATGCTCCAGCAACATTTCAAAGATGCATGATGGGAATTTTCACTGATATGATCGGCGATTTTATGTAAGTATTTATGGATGATTTCTCTATTTTTGGAGACTCTTTTGAGGAAACACTAGGATTTTTGAATAGAGTCCTCAAGAAATGCATCGAAGTGAACTTGATATTATCTTGGGAGAAATCACATTTTATGGTGAAACAAGGGATTGTGTTAGGACATGTTGTGTCAAAGAAAGGGATGGAAGTGGATCCATCAAAAATTGAGACAATCACTCATTTAGGTCCACCAGTGAACATCAAGGGTGTAAGGTCCTTCCTAGGTGATGTCGGCTTTTACCTCCGCTTCATCAAGGACTTTTCAAAAATTTCCCGCCCTCTCACCAAACTACTTGAAAAGGACCGAGATTTCACATTTACCGACGAAGCATACGAGTCCTTCAACACACTAAGGAAAATCATCACTGAAGCACCCATACTACAACCCCCTGATTGGAACTGTGAATTTGAAATCATGAGTGACGCTTCTGATTATGCTGTGGGGGCAATATTGGGTCAAAGGAAAGATGGAAAACCTTATGCTATTCACTATGCCAGTAAAACTCTGAATGATGCTCAAAAGAACTACACTGTGATTGAACAAGAACTTTTGGCTGTGGTATTTTCACTAGAGAAATTTCGATCTTACATCCTAGGATCCCACATTATTATCTACACAGACCACTCTGCTTTGAAATATCTCTTCACAAAAACCGATGCTAAGCCTAGCCTCATTAGGTGGGTTTTAATGCTCCAAGAATTTGATTTAGAGATTCGAGATAAAGCAGGAGCAAAGAAGGTCGTGGCCAATCACCTTTCAAGAATCCCTTCCTCAAACACAAACACAATCCCAATTTCTAATAATTTTCCAGACGAAAGTATCATGTCTGTTTCTCAACTCCCTTGGTATGCTGATATCGTCAATTACATCATCACTTCCACATTTCCTGATGATTGGCCAAAACATAAGAAAGACAAAACCAAATCCCAAGCCCGATACTATCACTGGTAAGACCCTTTGCTCTTCAAAGAGGGTACTGATTTGATATGGAGACGATGCATCCCTGAATCTGAAGTCAACGATGTCCGAACTCATTGCCACACTTCTGGGTGTGGAGGACACCACTCAGGGAAGCGCACAACCGCTAAAGTCTTACAATGTGGTTTCTACTGGCCCACACTCTTTAAAGATGCCCATCATTTTGCTCAATCTTGTCCTACCTGTCAGACTAATGGAACAATGACCCGTCGTAACATGATGCCCCTCCAACCCGTGCATATAGTCGAGATCTTTGATGCTTGGGGAATAGACTTCATGGGACCTTTCACCACATCACATGGTTACCAACACATTCTTCTCGTTGTTGATTACGTCTCTCGTTGGGTAGAAGCCATTCCCACTCGTGCTGCTCATAGCACAACCGTTGTCAAGTTCTTGAACGACCTATTCTCTCAATTTGGATTGCCAAAGGTGGTCATTAGTGATGGAGGCACCCACTTTATGAATGCTTCAGTTAAGAATTTACTCAAGAAAAATGGAGTCGAACACCGTGTCTCAACTGCCTATCACCCACAGACTAATGGAATGGCCGAGCTGTCAAACCGAGAAATCAAGACCATCCTCTAGAAAATTGGTCGCTCTGATCGTAAAGACTGGTCCCAACACTTACCTTCTGCTCTCTGGGCCTACTGCACCGCTTTCCGCATACCCTTAGGTTTGAGCCCATTACGGTTAGTCTATGGAAAGCCGTGTCACCTACCTGTAGAGGTCCACCACAAATCACTTTGGGCAATCAAGAAATGCCATCTAGATTATGATGAGGCTGGGAAGAGACGACTATTGGACTTATCTGAACTTGAAGAATTGAGATCACAAGCCTATGATAACAACCTGCTATACAAAGAGAAAATCAAGTTGTGGCACGATGCCAACATTTCGAGGAAAACATTCAAGGAAAATAAAAAAGTGTGGCTATTTGATGCAAAACTGAAGTTATTTCCAGGAAAACTGAGATCGAAATGGAAAGGACCATACATTGTAACTCAAGTATTCGATAATGGCTCGATAGAAATTTCTGACCCAAACACTAAAGCCACTTTCAAAGTCAATGGTCAAAGACTAAAATCCGTTGTTGAACCATCTGGTCCTATGCCTGTTTGCACAACATACCTTCTGCAGGAAAAATGAACCACCACATCGCCAAGCTGAGGAGTTAAATCATGCACTCTCGTGAGCCTCCCCTCACAGGTATCTTTTCGTTTTACTGCTCGCATGTTTATTTTCACTGCATTGCATTAGATAAGTATGGGGGTAAACCTCTGCATTATATTACAAAAATTTAAAAAAACACAAAAATAAAAATACATTTCACATCCCTTCTGATCCTCCTATTGCACATTGTCTTCACCATGAGGACATGGTTTCTGTTAAGTATGGGGGGGTGTCTGCATAGTTTTTCAAAATTGCATACTCTTTCAAAAAAAACTCTCTTTTAAAAATTCCCCTAAAAATATTTTCAAAAGCAAGAAAACCACCAAAAATACATCCTTCCTAGTTTTATCCTATTTTGAGAAATCAGATCTTCACTGCATAAATCATAGATTGAGGTTGAGTTGACCCTAATCCACTTAACTTCATCAGAATTTCACTAGGCATGAGTTTTTAAGCTTTCTTCAGGTCCATATGGACTTTATTCTCTCAGTTCCACTAACTCTACTGGTGAATGAACTTCCGTATCTAACTAGATCACCTGAGAAACTAATAGCACTCTTAAACTCTTCAGTGGATATTAAGCAACTGCACACTGCACTTAGCTTGATTGAGTTTATTTTACGAAATACAATTGCAATCTAGTTGAGGTGAGGAGTTGTCCTCTTGGTTGTGCCAATGCCTGAACCTTATCTATAGCTAATGATGGAACTTGACTCAGGAGCAACATGATCTCTCTAGTCTAAGTATGTCAGCAAATAAGCCAGTATCGTGCCTCCAAAGTCAATATTAAGCCGATACTACCTTTTGATGCCAAAACTCAAGACAAAAACACCACAAAAAGGCATATCACAATACAGATGCCAAAAACCACCTATCATGCAAAGATACACGAAGCAAAAGCAAGGAAATAAGACCGCCAAATAACCCTTCTCCACCAAAAAGCCAAGGTAGCAGCCCAATGATGCTACCTAAATTTTTAAAAGAGGCCCAAAGAGGCCTAGGGTTATGCTCTGCAAAAAGAAAAAGAATGAGAGCAACGGACCAAAGCAGTCTACGGAAAACCCCGAAAAATAAGTCCCTTTTTCCAAAGAATTATGACCTATTTCTTGATGCTGACATACTTGGGTGAAAAGAGAATATGCCTGAATTCAGGTAAGGACTGAGGCTATATGACTAGGGAATCATTTGGTACCTTGATAGATTGTGTTGTTAGCTCGTTCTCTTGACTCACGAAAGCTAAAACATCACTGACACTGTTTATATCCACTCAAGGTCAAAGGGAATACATGTTTCTTAGGGATGAGCTGACTTGATCGACCTTTTGAAACCATGTCTGATTTTGTTGGAACTGAGAGGCTGTTGAAAAATACAAAACTCGAGTCAAGTCGACAATTCGAACAACCATGGGTCGACTCTACTGAAGTCTGTGTATTTATGTGGTTAAGAACTGAAAACTCGAAGACTTTGTGGGTATGTCTGCTGCAAACCCTCAACAAATCTATTTTGGTTATTTTCCTTATCCTTCATTATTACTTATCTTATTCTTGCTCGGGACTAGCAAGATTTAAGCATGGGGGTGTGATGAGTACATATTATACTAGTATAATAGTATACAAAATACATAAAGAATTCCATTAATATCCGATACATACACCTCAAACATCACTTAATCCAGATATTATTGATTCTGCAAATACAACAAGAAAATCACCTCTAAAAATAAATTAATACCCAAATTCTCTCTTCATCATCAAACACAATTACTCATTGAAATACTTTATCCAAACAAATTGCATGATCATTAAATCCAATTTGGCTATACACAATTTTTTGGCAAGAAATGAAGAGGAAACATTGTGCAAAATTCACATTCTTTATTCCCTCTCCCTTTCCCATACAACACATGGCTCAAGAAGTATTTAAAACCCATGTTCCCCATGCACCTTTTTCCCATGCACCTTTTTCCCATGCAAATATTAAATCATATGCATTGGTAATGGTTGTTGTCTTTATGTGCAGGTGAGAAGGGGAGCCACCTACAATATCTATAAAATGACCCCCTCCCATGCAAATGCAAGGCACTTCTTACTCCTACCATTCCCTCCCGACTCCGACTTCTCTCCCTCTCTCAGGAAGCTCTCGCCCAAGGCAGCCGAGTCTCTCTCTCTCTCTCTCTCTCTCTCTCTCGTTGAAGCTCCTCTCCGCCACCATCTTCCTCAGCTCCATCCTTGTGTGTGCGAGCAGCCCACGCATCTCCCCGCACACTCCCATCTCCGTCATCATCATTGTCTTCACTCTGGAATCAAATAGAGAAGCATTTCTTTCCCATCTTATTTGTCGCTTGTATTTTTTCTACCTTAGTTAATTTGTTTAAGTTGAATTTGCAAGAACAACTTTTATTGTGTAAGTTATTGTCAACTCTATATATGCAATGCAAGTTTTATATTTCATCATTTTCTCTTGAAAGCTTCCAAGTAAATCTCATCTATCCATATTAAATTGCGAATCAACCCCCACTTCCTTACTTAGTTGCACTCATACCATCATTTGCTTACTCTAAGTTCTAAGAAGTGTTTTCACCGTAGATCGCATTCTGTTATTTATTTTCTTTCATCACAATAGATTTAAAATTTGAATCAAGTTTTAAAGAAGAACAAAAGGAGCGAGTTTGCTTAGTCCCTGCGGATACGAACCTCTACTTGCACTATACAACTCATATTTTTCCAACATGCTTGTAGTTGTAATCTTACTTATTTGATTGTGGTTTTTCGTGGAATAACAACAACGTGGTAAAACCAACTTTTTAGACCATGTAAAATCGCATCAACAAGCTCCCTAAAGCCGCATACTGTCACTAGGAATCACTAAATGGATGAGGTTTAGGTTTTCGGTAGCGGAAGAAGGATCAAGGGGCGAAGGACTCTCGAAGAAGATGTTTTATACAAGTTGTCTTCATCTGGTGATGGAGCTCGATACAGAGATTTATCGTACAAGAAATGATATGCGTGTGTAAGGTGGACAATCGAGGAGCAAAAGCTAATAAGATTTCCACTGGAAATAGTCACAGAGTTTCTTGCAAAAAATCGAGGAAGATGGTGTCAAAGCTCGGTCTAACAAGCCTAGAGCTCGCGTCAGAGAGTTGACCCAAGTCAACGGGGGACATGACATGATTGGGCCACATCACCCACAAAAAAAGATAAATCAGAGAATAAATTCGAAAATAAATAAAAATAAATTAGTAAATGATTTTTATTAAGTTTTGATTAAAACATGAAAAATGTTTATTTTTGATGTAGTATTTTATTATGATTTTATTTATTTTATAGGTTTATTTATTATAAGTTACTGTTTGGAGGTCCATTCATAGGTATTTTTACTTATATCATGGGTATTCTATTTGTAGTATAAAATGTTCATTTTGTATTATTTTTGTGTAATTTTATCAACAACTCCATGTACAAAGATTCTTTTATTTGAAGCATAAAAAATAAAAAATAAAATGGGTCCCGAAAATACATTATTTAAGGATAAAAATTAGGATTTTATTATGTTTTCGACCCTTATCTATCCCTACTTTATTCCTTGTCGACCCAATCATCAAGATGCCTCTATTTGGGGTTTAGGGTCATAAAATACCTCTTGCATTGTATTTCTTTTTATTTTCATTTCTTTGTTCTTTTATTTTTGCTTTAAACAATGTATTTTATACAATAATTGTATAATAAATAATAAATGTTAATTTTTACAAATAAAGATATTTACATGCATTTAGTTAGGGTTTAAAGCCCAAAATAAAATAATAAAGGTGATGAAATGGAGATTCATCAGGAGGATCCTTATCTTTTTTGTGAGAGGGAAGATTACATCTAGTGGAGATGCATTCCTCAAGAGGAAGTCCAAAGTGTCCTCAAATATTGTCATGATAGAGAATCAAAAGGGCACCATTCTGGAAGGTATAGGACAACAAAAGTGTTCCAATGTGGCCTCTGGTGGCTGACTCTCTTTAAAGGCGCAAAAGATTTAGTAAAAAGTTGTACTGGATATTAGAATATGGGTGGAACCATGGGAATGAGAAACAATGCCCATGAAATACATTCATATCTCAAATTTTTTGATGCATGGGGCATTGACTTCATGGGTGCATTTCCCAACAGTCAGGGCCATGAGTACATTCTGCTAGTTGTTGATTATGCCAGTCGTTGGATGGAGGCTATCCCAACTCAAGTCGCCGCAGTGGCATTGCAAGGTTCAGGATCCCTAAATTTCTAATATCTGATGGGCGTATCCATTTCATCAACAGAGAGGTGAAGAAGATGACATGAGAATTCTACGTTGAACATCATGTCGTATCTTCGTTCCACCCACAGTCCAATTCCTGGTCGAAAGTTCAAATATGGAGATAAAGACAATTCTGCATAAACTTATGTGTCCCGATAGGAAAAATTGTTTGCAGCTCCTTGATTCCATTCTTTAGGCCAATCGGAATGTCTACAAGTCACCATTAAGAATGTCTCCCTGCTACCTGGTGTACGGTAGGCCATGCCATTTGCCTGTAGAACAAATTCATAACTCTTTATGGGCAATCAATGTCTGTAATTTGGATTCTAAGAATGTTGAAAAGAATATAAAGTGTGATCTGAATCGATTCCTCAAATTCCATGAGTATGCATACGACAACAACTTAATGTACAGGGAGAAGGTCAAGAAGTGGCACGATAAGCACATCTGCTCCAAGACTTTCGAATAAGGTCAGAAGGTTTGGTTGTTTGATGCAAAGATCAAATTATTCCCAGAGAAGCTGAAGTGCAAATGGATTGGTCCTTTCATAGTGAAGCATGTGTATGATAATGGAAGCATTGCTATATCTAGTTTTTTAGCAGACGCACAACCATTTGGATCAACGGAAAACTCCTGAAACCCTATATTGAACATGATACATTTATGTCCGTGGTCGATTCAATACAGATGGTCTACCATGAAGAGCTTAGTGGTGTCGCATCAATACAAGCAGACCAGTCTCATAAAACATTTTTGATTAGTTAATCTTTCTTTTCTTTTCTTCTTTTCTTTTTTTCGCTTTCATTCTTCATATTCTTTCTTTTGTCTTGCCTTCACCCCATTCATCTATGCTCTACTTAGGATATGCTTCATCCTAAGCATGGGGAGGTGAGTGCAATTGGGTTTTCATTCCTAGATCCCTTGCATGTTTCCTCAATTCTTGACTTTATGTATGTACTTAGGGATATTTTACCATAAGTGTGGGAAGATACAGGATGAGATGATGATTTATTTGTTCCCACCCTTGACCCTCCCTACATGTAGAATACATTCTTCTATACTTAGGATTAATTTATCCAAGTATAGGTGGGAAGGTCGACTTCCTATTCTTTATTGAGTTGTTGTAGTATAGACTTTTCAATACTTAGTATGAGTTATGGCTTCCTTTTCTTTTTGATCTATGAGGACATATCTCAAGCTAAATATAGGAAGTCAATATATACTTTGTATATATTTTAGCCATAACTCATACTTTCGTATTTTTAATAATATGGCTAATTAATAAAAAAATATTAAAACACACATTAGATTTCTTTGTATATACTGCTTAAATTGTGTAAAAAATATTTTGCACAATTTTTGAAAAATGCTTGGAAAATCTTTTTGAAAATTGTTTGGAAAATGTTTTGTAAAATGGTTAAACCTTTTGTAAAAATGCTTTGTTTGTAAAAATTTCTTTTCTTTGTGTGAATAAAATGTTTTGAAAATCTACTTCAAATGGTTTGAAAAATGATTGCAAAAATATTTTGAAAAATCTATACATATTGTTTGAAAAAACTTTACAAACTGATTTTTCAAAATTTTGTAAATGTTTGCAAAAATTATTTGTCAAATTATTATTTACAAGATAAAGTTTTTAAATTGTTTGTCAAATTCGTTTCAAACTATTTTGAGAACTATGTATATCATTCTAACAAATAAAAGTTCCTTACAAACTCTGTACATAAAACTGTAAATACCTTATGTAAATTCTTCACCAAAATTCTTATAAATAATAAGTCGCACTCACGTGTAAATATCTTCACATAATTATTTGCCAAAACTCTTTCATTTTCAAAAATCACTAAAATTTTGAAAAATAAAAAATCTATAAAAAAATCACAAATTCTTTTCAAAAATTGTATAAAAATATGAAAAACCTTTCTCAAAAAAATCCACAAAAAGATCAAAAAACAGAAAATTGCATCACAAAAATATTTTCCTTGCATTGTGCATAGCATTTGCATTTTTCGGATTGATGTTGATAATTGAACTAATCTAAATAAACCTGAAGATTGGAGCTTGGTTGGACCATAATCCACTTAATCACAGGAACCTTATAGGAACTAAAATTGAGACACTTCAAATCTGCTAGACTTAATTCTTTGAGACCATGAGACTTGACTCTATGTTGTCTTGACTACCAAAGTAGAATACTTCGGAACACATGCATGACTCTTGTCGACAGTGACCTAGCTTGCACACCTGCACCTTACACTTTGCTCACCTCAATTGAAGTTGTAGAGGGTTGGATTTGTTGGCAAGAGACACAAGCCAGTGGAAACATCAGAAGTCACATATCTATCACCATTGTACCCCAACCTAATCCAGTATCCATGTGGTCCAATGACGGAATGTTGTGGGTTACAATAGTGATTCAAAAGAGGGATAATCTACTGGCTCAAGAGGAAAGAGTCCTTAGGTAAATATTGTTGTATATATTATTAAAAAAAGGTGCAAAACCAAAAACTCCAAAAGAAAAAGCTAGGAAAAAAACCAAGAAAAATCAATTCTCGTCGAAGTACATACATTTGTATAGTTAATAAGAAATCTTGAACTTCAAAGTCAAATACATGTGAGCATGCATTCAAGTGACTTAGATACACCGGTGAAGCATCCTAGGATGGGAAGCTACATTGGCTACCATCCATTCTCTTCTCTTCCTCCTTTTCTTGAGCTGGTCGCACTTGAACATAGAAGGGAATACCCTGCTTCTAGAGGAAAGAATTTGATGGATGGGAGAATTAGGGTCACCATGTTTAAGAAGACTGACCTTTACCGCTTCAGCTGAAAGGAGCTACATATCACAAACATTGTACAAGACAGACTCATAGTCATAAGGGATCGCATATGACATCAATATGCTCTAACATGGTTTTCGAGGAGACTTGGGCAGGGTTTTGTGATTCTCAGAGGTTGTTGTGTTTCAAGTCCGATTCCTGAACAAGGTTCCGACCAAACTAAAATTCCAAAGGTATGATTGAGCTCCAAACTTCGAAATTATGAGGACAAGTTTAAAATTAAATCAGTCTAAGTTCTTTCTTTTTCTTTTCTTTATTTTCTTTTCTGCAGTTATAGGAATATGTGTTTGTTAGGGACTAGCAAAGGCAAGTATAGGGGTTGATGAATCTCCATTTAATTACCTTTATTCTTTCATTTTGGACTTCAATCCCTATATAAATGTTTGTGTATATCAATAATTTGTCAAAATAAACATAATATGTACAAAATATTGTCTAAAATATTGTATATTTATCGTATTTAATTCCAAAATTAAATAAAAAGGAGAAAAGGAAAAATAAATGAGACATCATATGTGTTGAGTGACCGTATAACCCGAGACCTGGTCATCATGATGACTTGGTCAACAAGGAATAAAGTAAGGAGAGATATGACAGAAGCATTATACCAAGATACAAAGAAAACCATACGTAAAACACTAATTTTAATTCAACTATAATTAATTATTGGGACTCATTTTATTCTTTATTATTTATACATCAAATAAATAAACTTTGTACATGAAATTTGTAGATAAAAATACATAGAAAAAACACAAAATTTATTTCATGCAAAAATAATGCAAAACTATATTCTACACCTAGAATAAGAATCCAAAGCCCAACTTTACAGACATGTTTCTCCTCTGTATAAACTCAAAATGCATTAAAACCACTTTAATTGTATATAAATTTTTATTAGCTATTTAATAATGTTGGTTTGGTTTAATTTGGATTTCAGATGCAAACGTTGGGTTTTGGACCCCTATTGTATAATATACATGAATAAAATATTCATTTTATTTACTCGTTATATTCTT
Organism: Ottelia alismoides; assembly: GCA_037367405.1. Classification (NCBI taxonomy): domain Eukaryota; kingdom Viridiplantae; phylum Streptophyta; class Magnoliopsida; order Alismatales; family Hydrocharitaceae; genus Ottelia; species Ottelia alismoides. The sequence goes on along the minus strand of JAZKJV010006703.1, from coordinate 108,195 downwards.
TAATATTTTATATTTTTTACACTTTTAAAATATTATTTAAAATATATATACATAATTAAAGTAAAATAAATCCATAAAGAATAAAATACTATACTATACTTAAAAACATAGATGAATTACCCATATAAAAACCTATGTGATTAATACTTCTATTTATAAGTGAACATACAAATTCAAAAAAATATAATAAAAATATATTTATGTATGTGGAAATAGTTATAAATGTATAAAATATGAGTATAAAGTAATAAAATTTAAAATAAAAAATAAAACTAAAATATACAATATATAAGTAAATATACCTATGATTAGACATACATAATAAATGACCTTGGAAAAATAAATAAAAATATAAATTTAGTACTACATAAAATCAGAAACATTTTTATTTTGTAACCTAAAAATAATAAAATCATTTACTATTACTTATAGATTTTTACCATTCATTTCTTATTCTCTTTTTTCTGGTTGGTCTATGTGGACCAATCAGAACACCTCTACTGTTGACCTGGGTCAACTATATGTCTGATCCAGGTCATCCTTGTCAGATTCACAGGATGCCTGACTTCACCAATTTCTTGATACCATCATCTTCTCCCTCTGACCTCGAGCCTTCCATCACAATGTAGCTTGGTCATCCCTTACCTTCACCCATCCTCGAATCCTCGCCTACAGCCTCCACCGTTCACGTAATCCTCCATCGAAGTTCACCCAAAATTTCACCTATAAATATTACCTCTGCCCCTTTTGTCATTTTGATCCCTATTCAATTGATTTTAGCCCCACAGACCACCTGATTCAATGTCCCCCTGGTGAAAGGAAGAGGACATGAGGTCCTACGGCGAGGAGAAGCGGACAAGGAGTAGATCCAGACATCACCGGAGAGCCACCATGATGTCCTACCCCCTGAGCCCCCAAGCTCAGTCGAGACCATCTTTCATCGATTTTAGGTAAAATCTAAGGTGTACTCTCGATACTATTCTTTAGTTTTAAGTTTTAGTTGGTCGTTTTAGGTTAAATAAAATCTTTCTGTTGACCTGGAGCTCGAGCTCCGGGTTTTATTATTGTAAAATACTCTGTTATTCGACATGCCTCCGCACTCATCTCGATCCTCAATGCTTTATTCATTATTTCTCGCAAAAATCCCCCCTCGATTCTGCTCGAATCGAGGTACATCAGTGCTCCTCCCTTCGCCTTCATCGGAGCTCACTATCCTGCACCATCCATGACTTTTCAGACCTCCATTTTTTATCTGAGGCGATCACCTCGAGCAATGCAAAAGTTTTGTCCAATTCTCGAGTCAAAAAGGAGCATACAGATCCCACTTCAAAGTCATCTTCTAGCTCCAGGAAAATGACCCTCCAGATCCCCATCGTTGGGACCTGAAATGCATTTGAAGCAAATAACATCTGTGGAGGAGTACCAGCAATCTTTTGCACCGGCCAACGAGGAGAAAGGAGCTCGAAGTTGCCAGCATTCGAGCATCAAAGTGAAGAAACCCAGCTATTCATAGGTGTTATTCGTGAACAACCATGTACCGTTGGATCAAGAACAAGGTCCCAGGTCTAATCCTGGCCCTTGGATTAAATCAAATCATTGCCCGACCACCGCCGCACGATCACTCACATGTCACGTGAAGGACGGCTTGATCCAGTCGGTTTAAGTTGGTAATTTACAAGGACCCCCTTCGCTCACTTGGTAATTATTAATTATGTTTGTAAATATTATATCACGCTCGAAATGTAGTGAGTAAATTGCATGTAAGCCTTGAAACTTTTCAAAATTGCAGTTTAGTTCCCCCAGACATCACCTCACGTGGCGACCCAAGTGCATAGTCAATTTGCAGGTAAATTCTTATGGTTATTTTAATTATCTTTTAATATTTAAAATTTTAATATTCGTTCAGAACTTTTGGGTTATTTATACATTCACCTTATCGTTAATTTTAATTGCAATATACCTCTGTTTTCAAGTATTTTTTGTGTTTGTTCTCTATTTTCTAATATTATCATCCATGTTTCGAAAGCCTAAAAAATAGGGTAATGTGTCTGTTGCACTTGTCTTCCATGATATAAGTTTAGTTTTGCATTTTATGTATTTTCCCATTTTTTAAAAATAAAAAATAGTAAGGATGGTCCTTATTTGCTTTAAAAATCCAAAATAATCATAAAATCATCTTTAAAATTCCAAAAAAATATTAGTTGCTTATTATTGTATTTTTTTCTCCCAAACCAAAAATCTCTAAAATAGAATAAGAAAATGATAACATTTTAAAAGCTCAAAAATCTTTATAAAAATATAAAAACTGTTCAAAAATTCCAAAAATATTTCTTTCGGTTCCTTGTCTTTATTTATACATGTTAGTATATGCTAAAATTGATTTGGAGAAATTTTGAACTTTTTTCTATTTTTTATCAATAAATTATTTCGATCTACTTAAAAGCCTTTATTTTTTACTTTTTCAAATTTTGAAAATACAAAAAAATAGCGAAAATTCCTCAAAAAACTCAAAATAGTAGAAAAACTTATGAAAACATAAAAATAGTTTATTCTACATTTTTTACTATTTATAGATATATTTAAAATTATAATATTATATATTATATTATATATCAATATATAATTATATATATTATATATTACAATGAAAAATAAAATCAAAAATAAAAAACTTATAAAAAGAAAATAAAATTTATAAAATAAAAAATAAGGAAAATATAAAAAAATAATTAAAAATAAAAAATCCACAAAAACGTTGGTGCTTTATTTATTATTATCCTAAGTAAAATATTATCCTAAGTAAATAGTGTGTAGATATAGACATCCATAATAATAATATTTATTTATTAGTTATTTGTAAATAATATCATGTGCTACAACGTATTATTCCCTAGATTCGACCCCTACTTTATTATTCGTTATACACATTCATCGTAGGATATAATAAATTTTTATTCACACATGCTTATTTATTGCTTGATATTATTGTGTGGGTTGATTGTTGTTTTAGTCACTGGTCTTGTGTTCGGTCACACAACGATCACTAATTGTGTGAGATTAGCAGACCTACCTTAATTTTTCGACTAAATAGACGATCATGCAATAACTTGGTTTTGATTAAAAAAAGTTGGTGCTTTATTGTGACAAATGGTGTCATTAACCTTGGAAAGAATTTCATTTCTCGTGTAAGGTCAAACATATTGACGTTAAGTATCATTGAATATGGAATATCTTAGAAGAACAACAACTTGTTCTTGACACACAAATGACAAAGGTGCAGATATGATGACCAATTCGAATATTTGGAAATTTTGAAAACTATCGCTCCCTTACTAGATTGGAGGAGATCCCTTCTTAGTAATGATGAGTGTTTGGATAGTGTGTTCCTTCCCATGTGGGAACTCGCTCGTTATTTGGATCCCATCTATATACTCAACATATGGTTGATGTTGATCTCCCTCTCATATGCTATGGGGGAAGATTCACTACAAACAAACTGGCTTTTGGGGATGATGACTGGGGGCGGCTACAAAACGACCATCCCATTACCAATCAGTGGGGATGGTCATGCTCCGCCCATCTCTAATCCCACTCATAATGGATGTTCGCACACCCTCGTCCCCTATTAATGTATCGGAGGGGATAGTTACTACTATGCATGTCCCCCATATCTATGTACAGGGACGATTATAATCTTGCATGCCCCCTATGCCAATGTTAGAGAAGACGATCATTGTTATCATACCCTATTTCTGCTATTAAGAGATGTCACTTATTAATGTCTCTTTTTTGGATGATTGGGGATGGTCATAACTGTCCCCTCTACTTCTATGTCCTCATTGCTGATGGTTACTTAAAGCTCTGAGATATTTTGTCAAAGCGGACCGACGTAACCATCCCAAACAATGACTAGAGGGATGATCATCTATTAATCTCCCCTTCTCTGATTGATGGATCGAAAATTGATGAATATTTGAGGCTAAAGAGAGAATTTTTAGTGAACCATTCTCGATCATTGGAGAGGGGATGGTTGATGACGGTCCGATATGGTGATTTACCCAATCGGTTCATGGATCCTTTGTCATTCACTAAAGCAGCCACCACAACCCTCATCGCCCTCTCCCCAACCTCCTCCTGCTCGTCCAGTCTCTTCTCCCATGTCCTCGATGCTCATCTGCGATCGATGTTGCTCTTCCATCCACGCTCTTGCTTTGCCTGCTCCTCCAGGTTCTACATTTAAGCATGTTGATTTTCATTACGCTTTGATCTTTGAGACAATCTTTTAAAATATATGATTGCTCTTTCTAATAAACTATTGTAAAATAATTTTTGATATGCCTTTAAGTTCCCAACGTGATTTGATTTTTGTGAGGGATGTAACTTCCAATAAACTCTTATAAAATTATTTTTTAAGTATCATTGCTCTTTTTTATTGTAATTATGTTCTTTAGAAATCATTTTCTTCATTTGTGTACTCAAGACACTTAATGGTTACTAATTTGCCATTTTCTTTTATCTTGTATTAGAAAATGTGTTATTGTATTTAAGGTTAACATTAATTCATGTGACAACTAGGTCACTGATGGTAGACAAACTTTTTCCAAGGGTTTGGTATTCTACACAAGGCGATAACACAGTTGTTGAGGCAACTGCTCATGAAAGGCAAATGAAAAAACAATTAACCCATATATAGTGATAAAGTGAGTTAAAATTTATTATAACTCTAAAAAAGGTATGTATAGGTGTAAGTATGTAGAGTATCAAACTCAGGGAGCAAACAAGATATATTGCGTAATTAATCCAAATATTCTTTCTCTTGTCTTTTTATTTTGTTTTTGTGGGTTTTTAATAATTTTATGATTTTTTTAGTTTATATTTTTTTTTCTTAATTTTATAAATTTTTTCTTTATATACTTTTCGTATTTTTAATTTCTTTTCTTTTTAATACAAATATGATAAGAATTTTTATATATAATAATAATAAAATGTATAATATAATACCTATATATGACAAAAATGTATAATAAATATACAAAATAAGGAAAATACAAATAAGTACAGTCAATTTTATTATTTTAAGATTTAAAATATATTCTAGGTATTTATAATAATTAATAATAATAAGAAGTAAGATATAGTAGCAATATAGATATAAGTTATATATAAGGTATTGTATATTTAAATATAACTATATATAGTAAGAAATTATAAAATCATATATTTTTTCATATTTTAGGTTTTTTTCTCTGTTTTTGGAAGTTTTGTTATATTTTTTGCTAATCATTATGTCTTTTTAATTGATTAAAAATTTCAAAACAGTGACTTAGCTTAATAGGTCGAATGTTTTAAGGTCCTAAAACTACATAGCTAGTCCAAAATTCCTTAAAGATAATTTTAATATATAATATATAGTATAGATAAAAAATATATAGAGAAATAAATATTTTTGAGTTTTTTGTATAATTTTAACTAATTCTTAAAAGGTTTTGGAACTTTTTAATTTTTAATATTTTTGTTTGCAATTTTTAATGAATTTTTGTCTACAGAAATAAAATATCATAATAAATAATATTTGATTTTTTGGGAACTATTAAAGGTGATTTTATATTTTCGTATTTTTAAGACGAAAAAGGAATCAATTCTCTATTTTAGAATTTTAATAATAAGAAAAATTAAGAAAAATGCCTTAATAAAAATAAATGTGATAGAACAATATTCAAGGTATTTGCCATAAATTGTTCTAGGATTTTTGAAGCATTATAGACATTAAACAAAAATAAAAACAACAAAGAGAAAATTAGCTGATAGCATGGGTATTTTTTATAATATTCAAAAAGATCTAGATCCTGAATGCAATTTCACAAAAATATAACACTTGAAATTAAAATTACAAGACCAAAACTAAATACCAAGACCTAGAGAGGTCTTTCTGCAAAATGCTCACCACCTTAAGCATACTGAGGTGAAGTTTCAGAGGACCTATATGAAAATAAAAGAACTTTCAGGACCAAAATATAAATAGTATAAAAGTTTTTGCACTATAGATGGAAATTTTAGGAAAAAACTAAAATACAAAAACTAGGGGTATGTGTTAAAAAATTAACCCCTAAGGCATTGATCTACGGCCACGTTGTTTAACCAAGAATCGAGCGGTCTTATGATCACATAAGGCAGAGACACAGTCGTCGAGTTAACCACACAAAATCCGGATTAAAACAACAACTAACCCACAATAAATAAATAAGCAATGAGTATAAATGTTCGGACTAAAAATTTATTATAACTCTACAACAAGGACATGTATAGATGCAAATATATAGAGTATCGAACACGGGGAACAAGCAGGATAGATCAGAGCAATGAAGCACAAAAGTGAATGTGATGTATTTGTCTATAAGTGTTATTTTTGGGGTTTTTATTTTTTTATTTTATTTTTATTTTATATTTTTATAATTTCAATTTTAATTTCCTGATTTTGTACTTTATTTTTATATTATTATATTTACCTCCTTTTCTCTTTTTTAATATATATAAGGCTATATAAAAAATATATACAATATAGATTAGGGTAAATATAAAAAGCAATTAAAATAAACAAAATAAAGAAAACAAAATCTTTTTGTGTATTATATACTTTTTAATCATTTTCGTGATTTTTCCAGAAATTGTGCTAATTTTTATATAATTTGAAAGTTAAAAATACACAAAACATGGTTTAAAATAATATCTGAAATTAAAATGGAGATTAAAAATATAAAACAGAGTCAAAATTCTCCAAATTAATTTTAATACAAAGATAATAATATAGAGAAAAAATATGAAATGGAAAATGCAATTTTTTGATTTATTTTGAGAATTTTTAGATTTTTATAAATATTTTAGGGCTTTGTCTATTTTTAAAGTTTTCTTTTATATTTTTAGTGATTTTTGGTCATAGTTGCAAAATAAATAAATAGATATAAAATATTTTCCTAATTTTTCAAAAAGGTTTTATAATTTTTATGTATTTTCTTCTACAAACAGGTACAAAAAAGCATGTTTTGATTTTTTAAATAATAAAAAGCTTCAAATTTGTAAATTGAAAATATGGTGTGAAAAAGCTCTAGGAAGCTATATCTATTTTTTGGGATTTTTAAGTTAAATAGCTATATAAAATAAATAGAGACAACAAAGAGAAACTACACTCCTAACAAGGGCATAAATGTAATTAGCAAAAAGCTTAAGGTACAAAGTGCAATTTCTCCTAAATATGTAACGTTTACAAAAATTTCCTAGACTAATTCGAAATAGCAAAAATCTTAGGCCCTTTTCTGCAAAATGCCCACCTTACGCAGGTAGACACGTGAGGTAAACTGGCAAGGACTAAAGTGTAATTATGATAAAATCTGATGGCTTAGTTGCAAAATTTCAAAATAACTAACAGTAAATGAATATTTATAGTTTAATATTATCATACGAAAAATTGTGGGGTTGATAGTGCAAAATACCCATGCAAGGGCGCGAATCGAACGGTGGGAGGCGTTTCACGTAGACACATGGCAGACCCACATAGCGTGATACCCCTTCATTATCCAACGGCTTGGATTAGATCCAAGCATTGATGTGACGGTTGAGCGGGGGGTTAATCTGACGGCAGCTACACGCTTGGAAGGGCGTTCTTGATCTGACAGGTCCAGAGGCAGGTGGAAGAACGTGGAAAGAACTCGCATGGGGTGAGTTTGGATTTGATCTTGCAGGCTCCTCCAGCCTGCGCCAGAAACTCTGATGGTCCCTTTATGCTCATGCAGTGATGGTGAATCTCTCAAGTGGCTCCAATTGCTCTGGGGAAGGTGAACTAACCCCCTGCATCTCGTGCTTTGTCCAGCCACCTGGAGCTTATCTTCTTGGCAATATTCGAGGCCCATGTGCCTCCTCCAGGTCCTGCAAGAAGGATGGAAACACAACAGAAAGAAATAGCAAGAACCTAGCCTTTATTGGAGAGTGTTTGGCGAGTTATGGAGTGGACGGCAGCGGAGGTATCTAAAACCTAAATCTACACTGATTACTTAATTAAACAATAAAGTAAAATCATTAAACTAAAGGTAAAACCTACAGCTAACTAAAGGGCAAAAAATCAAATGGAAAATGCAATTCAATTGGCCTAAACCAGGAAGAAACCTCACAGTGGCGTGGCCGCCAGAGATGGGGGTGGAATCGCCTCCTCCTCCGCCTAGTCTCGCCACCCGAGTGACTCTAAACCAACCCTGAGGAAGTTGCGGCTAAGCTAAAAAGGGAGTTCAAACGTGAAAGAGAAGGTCGGAAGGTTTTTGTACAAGGGAGGTCGAGCTGCTCCAAATAATAAGGCGTGTTGCTCGATGCAGTGATGCACAACCCAAGGTGATGCTTGGGCATATATCATCGACAATCGAGGAGAAAAAGTCGTCAAAGAGTCGATTTGAAAAGGTGAAAGGATCGGCCTCCAAAAATAGGAGAAATCGAGGTGAAAACCAGATGTAAGAGGCGCCAGGGGGCTGGTCAGAGAGTTGACTTGCTGTCAGCTCTCCGACGCTCCTGGTTGGTCCACGTAGACCAACCAGAAAAAAAACTTGGAAAAAGATTAGATAAATCGATTAAAAATAATAAATAAATTTATTAATTTTAGATTATAAAATAAAAATATTATTATTTTCTAAATTATTTTATTATGATTTTTTATTTATTAGAGATTTATATTTAAAAGTTACTTTTTTAGGATTATATATAGGTATATTCATCTATGTAATTCAGTCTTCTATTTTTATTTTGTATTTTTGATTTTATTAATTTTATTAATTAAATTTATTATTTTATATATTTATAACTTATTTTTATACACTTAAATATATTTTAATTTTATTTTTCTGATATATTTTATACACTTAAATAAATAGAGGTATTATTTATATAAGTATAGATATTGGCAATTTACCTATGTATTTTATACAAATATTTTGTTTTAATGATTTATTGATGTTTTTATCCATGTTTTAATATATAAATATATTATAAATAATATTTACAAACTGATAAAAATATAAAATTTTAAAAAATAATGACTAATAAATAAAATGAATATTTTAATCGGTATAACCATAAAATAGAGTCCAAAACCTAACTTTCACACCCTAGCTCCAAAAAATATGAAACCACCTTCATTAAATAGATTATTAAAAGTTGCATACAATTAAAGTGATTTTGATATATTTTGAGCGTTTATTTGAGAGATATTGGTCTAGGAAGTTGGGATTTTGGAAACTAATTTAGAATATAAATTGTTGTATGTATATTATTTTTATATTAAATCAAATTTGTATTTTTTCTATATTTTATTATCTATAATTTTATGTTCAAAGTTTCTTTATTTGAAGTATAAAATGTGGAACTAAACTTAGGTCCCAAAATGAATAAAAATGAATTAAAATAAAAGGGATTTTTATTTGATTTTGGCCCTTATCTCGCCCTACTTTATTCCTTGTCAACCTAGTCATCAAGATGCCTAGGTCTCAAGGTTTAGGGTCATAAAATATTCTTAATATTTTATTCCTTTTATTTTATTTTCTTTATTCTATAACTTTGGCATTAAAAATCATATTTTATACATAATTTGCACAATGATGCATGAATGCTAAAATGCCTAAATTAAGGGTATTTACACGCATTTACTAGGGTTTTTAAGGCCAAAATGATAAAATAAAGATGATGAAATGAAGATTCATCACATGCCTGCTCCACTTGCTACGTGGATGGCTAGGATGTGCATATACTATTTCATGGATCAACGGTAGAGATCAAATCCAGCAAGGGATCTGGAGGGCCCTCAAGATTGGATGGTGGTTGTGCAATCTGGATGAAGCCCATGATTCGACGATGGAGGAGGTGGTTAGAAGAACAAGGAAGAAGCTCTGTATGGGTGAGCTTCCTCTAGCTAGATCTCCCACGATGGGTGGCGGAGGGAGAGTAGTGGATTTGATTTAGAATGAATCAAGGTGGTCGGATGGTTTGGCTGGGTGGAGAAATGAAGTGGGAAGAAAATGGGGTGGTTAGACGAGGCGGAACTCGAGGTTTGGTTGGATGGAGAAATCAAGGTGGCTGGGTAGGAGAGCAGTGGAATAGTTGTCGGAGCTCGAGAGCTCCGGTGAACTACAAGCTAAATTCTACACTAACTCTACCGATTAAAACACAAAATAAGTGCTGGAAATATAGAATGGAATCAAAATATACCTAAAAGTGCATAGAAAAGGAGCTTGAACCTTCCCAGAGTCAAGGAGCTCAAAACCTCCACCGAGAGGACACCAACGAGGCTTGGATCACCATCCCTCGTGCCTACAGCATGCTGCAAACTCAACGAGAAGGTAGCTGTCACCTCCCTTGACTCGCCTAGAATGAATATGAGGGGTTCAACATGGGAGAAAGGATCAAAATTCTAATGAATCTCAGCGGATTTATGTACATGAGGTGGTTTGACCAAGGATGCAGCTCGATGTAGGGCTCAATCGACCAGGGACAGATGATGGCGTGAAAGAGCGTTGATCAAGGAGAAAAATCTATGAAGGAATCAAGTCGCATTTGGCAGTGAATTTGGGGGGGAATTTGAGGAAAAGGAGGGTGTAGTGCCTTACAAGCACAGACCTAGGGAGGCAGGAGAGTTGGTCGAGGACAACCACGACCTCTCTCCCATTGGTCCATGTAGGACGCTAGATGACAAAAAAGTAAATAAAAGAATTAATAAATAGAAAATGAATTAATTATATAAAACTCAAAACATAAAAATTCTTTGTTATTTATGTAGAACTTTATTATGATTTTTATTAATTTTTACAAGTTAATTTATTTAGTGTTAATTTATACAAATTGTAGGTATCTTAACTTATATATTATGTATTTTATTTCTATTTTGTTATTTTATAAACATAATTTTAATATTTATGAATTATTTAAATGGACATGTTCATATTTTTATTTTATTTTTCTGATTTTAATATATTATTGAATATGTACTTATATTTATATTTTACCTATATATTAAAGTACATCAGTATTTATTTTAATGAATTTTTATAGGTTACTATTTATTTTTATTATGCATATATATTTTAATAGATTTTACAAATTTATAAAAGAATATAAGAAAGTGAAAAATGTGAGGAATAAACATATTGATAATTCTATACGGGCATATTGCGAAATGAGAGCCCAAAAGCCAACTTTTGAATCTTAACTCCAAATGAATGGACGAAACCACCTTTCTTAAATGGATAATTTTATTTTATGAACAATAAAGGTGAGTTTGGTGAATTTTGAGTTTGTATGGAGATAATACGGGTCTAGGAAATTTTCTTTGCAGATTTTAATTTGTGTCTAGGGCATATTGTGCAGAAAAAGAAATAAATTGGATCAATTTTAACTTTTAAACATATCCTCATAAAATCAAAGTTTGGAGCACAATTGGACCTTAGGAAAATTAGTTTGATCAAAACCTTATTGGGAAGCGAACTTGAAACTCAACCGCCTCTAAGAACCACAAAACTTTGTCCAATGTCTCCTCGAAAGCCAGTATAGAACAAGTCGATGTCATATGCAGTTCCTTATGACTATGAGTCTATCTTGTATGGTGTTAGTGATATGTAGCTCCTCTTAGCTGAAGCGGTAAAAGACAATATTCTCCAACATGGTGACCCTAATTATGCAATCTGACAACTCTTTCCTCGAGAAGCGGGGTATTCCCTTCTAAGTTCAAGTGCAACAGGCTTAAAAAGAGGATGTGGAGAAGAGAATGGATGGTAGCAAGTTTAGCTACCTATCCTAGAATGCTTGACCAGTGTAGCCAAGTCATCCAGCTGCAAGCTCACATGAATACTTTAACTTTGAATCTCAAGCTTGCTTATTGAATGCATATGTACATACTCTTGGCGGGAATTGTTTTTTCTTTGATTTTTGTCTATCTATTTTTTTAAATACTATTTACAATAGCATTTACATAAGGACTTTTTCCTCTTGAGCCAATAGACTATCCCTCTTTTTAAGCATTATCGTAACCCACAACTTACTGTCATTAGACCTCATGACTACTGGATCAGGTTGGATCACAATGGCTACAGAATTTTGACTTCGTATGTTTTTGTTTGCTTGTGTCTCATGTCGGCAAATCCGATCATCCGCCACTTCAACTAAGTTGAGCAAAGTGTAAGGTACATGTGTTCAAGTTAGTTCACTGTCAGCAAGAGTCATTCGTGTGTTTTGAAATATTCTACTTAGGTAGTCAAGATGACATCTGAACCTAGTCTCATGGTCTTAAAGAATTATGTTTGGTAGGCCTGAAGTGCCTCAATTACAATTCCTCTAAGGTTCTTGTGAGTAAGTTGATTAAGGTATAAACAAGCTCCGATTTCTAGATTTTGTTTAGACTAGTTCAATTGTCGTTATTGACCCGAAAAAATGCAAATACAGTACAATGCAAGAAAATATTTTTATGAAGCAATTTCTTAATTTTTGAACTTTTTGTGGATTTTTCAAAAAAGTTTTGCAAATTTTTATAGGTTTTTTAAAACATTTTTACATTTTTATGGATTTTGATTTTTGCAAATTTTTAGGGATAAAAACAAAAAACTTTAATAAAAGAAGTGTGTGTAGATATTTACAAGGGACTGCTTCTGTATTTGGAGAATTTACACTTAGAATTTGTTAGTTGTTTTTACAGGTGTTATATACAAAATTTATAAAGGATAATATAAAGTGTTCTCAAAAAAGTTTGAAAAAGTTTTGACAAACATTTTGAAAACATTGTTTTGAAAATAATTTTTTACAAACAATTTTCGCAAACATTTACAAAATTTGAAAATTATTTTGCAAAGATTTTTCAAATAGTTTGTACAGATTTTTCAAAATATTTTTACAATCATTTTCCAAACCATTTGTAAATAGATTTTCAAAACAATATATTCAAACAAACAAAAGAAAATTTTACAAACAAAATATTTTTTATGAAGGTTTGAAAATATTTTACAAAAGTTTTCCAAACAGTTTCAAATGATTTTTTTCAACTATTGTCCAACCATTTTTTAAATCATTTTGCAAAATATTTTTAGCCTGGTTTATTAATCAGTATATACAAAGAACTTTGAAGAAATTTTATACATATTTTTACCGATTTGATCTTTACAATTAATTAATCGTATATCCTTTTAGTATTTTAACCATATTTTCAAAATTACAAAAGTATGAGTTATGGCTAAAATATTCAAATAGAAAAAGGAAGACATAACTCATATTGAGTATAGAAGAGCCTATACTACAATGATGAAATGATGAGACAATGAGAAGTCAACTATCCCCCTATACTTATGATCAATTAATTCTAAGTATAACATATTGTATACAACATGTAGGGAGGGTCGAGGGTGGGATTGAACAGATCAGCAACTCAATCTTTCTCCCCTATAGGTAGGGTAAGAGATACTTAATATAGACGGGAATATCAACACGAGAGGATATAGGTGAGGGGACCAATAAAAAGAAGGAAAAAAGATATTTCATGGATGAATGCATCACTCCCCCTATATTTAGGGAAAAGATCCCTAAGTATAGATAACAACTGGAGTGACGAAACAAAACAAAGAAAGAACAACTCAGTCTACACCCCCGTATACTTAGGACAAAGTGTGTCCTAAGTATCGACACATGTATACCATATGGTAGATCTGAGGTGTAGGGCAAATGAAAGAGATAAGGAACATAAGATGAAACACAAATATACAAGTGTTATGGTTGTGGTGTCTCTCAACGAAGACTTGGTTTTACCCCCCCCCCCCATCTGAGTGCAAAGGCTAAGACAATGATGTATCAAGGTTCAGGACAGCATCTGTTAGACGAATGTCGTACTCTTATCATCGTCTCACAGTGACAATGATGATGAAATTAAAAAAGAACACCCGTACCGTATATGCAATCAAGTAGGTGTATACCACTGGGAGAAGAGAATAGAAAACTAAGCCAATGTCTGGTGGTTCAGAAGAAATCATCGATTTGTAGGAATGGAATGAGTTATCAAAGCCGACAAAATCAAACATGGAGAAGGATGGATTAGTGATAGAATCCTCCATGTTAATTACGTCTCAATAAGATATGTAGATTAAATATTAGTAGACTCTCTAAACAATTGGGCATCCGAAGTACGTATGGTCGAAAGATCAAAGAAATCTCTGAATGCATCAAAGCAGGGCTCATCCTCACGAGGGTCGTCAAGGAGAGCAAACTCGAAGGAGTCACAGAAATTAGATGACTCGATCTCTACAGTCGATAGACCAACTGCACGATTAGTGGTGAGTCCGAGTACCTAGAAAGTGTTGCATCCACTAGTAGAAAACACTCGAGGTGTAATACAAGGAGATCAATGGAAAGCAAGGTCATGCTAGTATATAAACTCTCATCCTTGAAAAGATTATCACACTCATCAATCGGGAGGATGTAAGGCTGACGGGAGGGGCCAACAAGGTGGGGCATGTGAAATATACGTCCTCACCAAACAACATCCACTGGATTGGCTCAGGGTATTGATAGAAATCCGATATGTGCTCTACAAGAATCCGGAAGTCAGGAAAAGGACAATAGATCAGCTAAAAGGATGGGTGACACAACGTGGGTTCTGACTCTGTCTCCTAAGGTACCGGCAAAGGGGGTACATAATGCTCCTAAAACAAGACGTACAAAACTGACTCAAGGGTTGGCATTGGTAAATAGAAACATACAACATCGGTGTCATCATCCTCAATCTGTATTGACTCAGAGATCACATCCTCCACCAGGTGTGCAGTAGAAGAAATATTAATAATAGCATCACACAAATTAGGTCCAAAATCCATCAAATAAAGCACAATCATTCCATACACAAATCTACCTGGCTCAATAATATCAACAATACCCTTAATGTGAGCCTCATCATACAGTGCACCATGCCTAGAAGTAGAAGAAGGTGAAGTGAGAGGGAACGAAGAGGGTGGGAAAGACATACGAGACAAAAGTATAGATAGGACTCCAACCGCACGAGGATTAAGGTCAAATGGGACAAGGCAAAATTATGGCTCAAGAAGAGAGTCATCTTGGGTCAGACCCAGGATGCAGACTCTACGGTGATATGGGTGAAAAGTAGCCACGAGATCCAACTGAAGATAAGGATAGCCCATGATCACAACGCAGATGATGATGAACAACAAGAGGACAAGAAATAAAAAGAAGAAAAGGAGAAAAAGAGTCGAAGACTGATAACTCGAAATAAAGATGAGTGTACTTGGATCTAAAGTCACAATCAAACACAAAGCAAACTCCAATTCACCAACTGGACACAATAAAGACCATAAAAGATCGGTCTATTATCTTTTCAATTTAGGTGAATTTCAAGTAGTTGTGCAAGCTTATAGGTGTAGTCTCCTAGAGTGATGGTGAATCACACCTACTTGAACACGAGACACTACGTCTACGATCGGAGGCGGGTGCTTGCATCTAGTAACATGACCCAAGAGCCAACCCAAGCACTTAGGGTACAAGTCCAAGGATGGGTGATCTAGTCCTTAAGTGTATGGACCTCGCTTAGTCAGAATACAACCTCTATACAGTGAGGGAGTTGCTCTTCCCAAAATAATGAATCTAATTATGTATGATTTTAAGGTTAAATGAATGTAGTTCCCAGATTTATTTTGGCTATCACTTTTTTGATGTTTTTCATGCACTATGCATGACGGGTTTCAATTCCTTTAATGTCCTAAGGTGATCAAAATCAGAGCAAAAGATCGGAAAAGAAAATGCATGCTCAGTTAGAAATTCTCACTTTGCTTCCTAGCTCTTTTTGCAGCTAAACAAGAATTGAAACCTATATTATATGTAAATGTAAAAGTCAATAAAAACACCCTAACACAAGAATTGCTATTGATCATGAAGAACAAGATGTTAACTACTCAAAGGTGGAACACAAATATTTGGTCTTGGAGACTCTCCGATGTCCTCCACAACAGATCCTTCAAGCATTGTATGGAGACTCTCTTAGTGCTCAGTTCCAGATCAAAGTAATCAACAACTAATTTGATCTAAGTCCAAGTGAAACAATTTATAAGTACAAGCAGATATTAGGGTTGTGTAACAAGACTATCAAGAATGCAATCCTAAGATAGGGATCAATCACACAAAAAAATAAAAATGAAAGACGAAAAACTAAAAACAAGAGAAATAAAAGAAAAAAGAAAAGGCAGGAAAACAGCAGAAAAGACGACGAGGCCCCCAAGTGAACAATCACCTGGGCAATGGACCTCAGATGTCGAAGTGTTCGGAGAGTTTAAATTATAAAAAATTATAGATGTCTCTCTCTTACTTAAATTACAAAATATAATAAAAGTACAAATACAATTGCTATCAAAAATCTCCAAGTCCTCTCTTGTTGCTATCTCCTATTGGCTTGTACTGAAAAGTTGACTCTACTTCATGTGGGTGAACAAGACTCCTAAGAGCACCTCCCTAAATTGGCAGTCCCTCGCATCAAAGTCAAACAATGATTTGTTCAGAACAGTTCCAGATTAAATCAAATATAATGAACAAATAAATAAATAAAATAGACAACGATAAAGGAAGTCAATCTATGTGGCGTTACTCCATGGCAACAGTGTCATTTGTTAACATGCTTTTTGCAAGGGTTTAATATTCACCACATGGCGAGAACACCGTCGTTGAGGTGATCGCTCACAAAAGGTGAATTAGGCGACAATTAACCCACGGATAGTGATAAAGTAAAGCAATATGTGTGTGGAGTAATAATTTATTATAACTCTACAAAAGATGTGTATATGTGTAAGTATGTAGAGTGTCAAACTCAATGAGAAAACATGATAGATTGCGCAATTAAATAAAAATTTCTTTCTCTTATCTTTTTATTTTATTTTTGTGGGTTATTAATATTGTATTTTTATGAATGTTTAATTTAAATATTTTTGTTTTAAATTAAATAATGTTATTTTCTTTGTATACCTTTCAGATTTTTAATTTCTTTTTTCCTTTTTTAATAGGATTTAGATATATATATAATATATTATATAATACCTATATATGATAAAAATATACTATAAATACACAAAATCATAAATACAATTAAGTACAGTCCTTTTATTTTTTAAGATTTGAAATATATTCCAGGCATTTATAAAAATTAATAATAATTATAAGTAATATATAGTAGTATAAATATAAGTTATATATAAGGTATTATATTTACAAATATAACTATATACAGTCAAAAATTATAAAATCAAGTATTTATTTTCTTTCTCTACTTTTTGAAATTTTCTTATATTTTTTCTATTTTTTGTATGCTTAATTCATTAAAATATCAAAACAAAGACTTAGGTTAATAAGCTGAATGTTTTAAAGTCTTAAAACTAGATGAATAGTCCAAAATGACTTAAAACTATTTTTAATATATAATATATATTATATAAAAGTTAAAAATAGGGGAATTTTTATTTTTAGTATTTTTCTTCTGTAACTTTTAATGATTTCTGTATACAGTTACAGGAATTTCTTAAGGTGATTTTATAATTTTTTTCTTTTTTCAAGTTAAATAGGGAATAAATGCTCTATTTTGATATTTAAATAAAGAGAGAAATAAAGAAAATGTCTTAATAAAAATATGTGTGATAGAACAATATTCTAGGCATTTATTGAATTTTTCTAGGATTTGTATAGCATTAGATACATTAAACAAAAATAAAAACAACAAAGAGAAAATTCATTGTTAGCAGGGGTGTTTCTGTAATTTTCCAAAAGGTCTAGGTCCTGATGTAATTTTCAAAAAAATATAACACTTAAATTAAAATTACTTGACCAAAACTAAATACCCAGATCCAGAGGGCACCCTCTGCGAAATGCCCTCCGCCTCACGTGTATGCGCATGTGAGGTGATTTTGAATTGTAGATAGAAATTTTAGGACTAAAACTAAAACACAAAAATCGATGGTATGGGTTGCAAAATTACCCCAAAAGGCGATGATCAATGACCATGCGTGCTCCACTAGCCACGTGTATGGTTGAGATGTGCCTATATCGTTTCATCAATCAATTGTGGAGATTAGATCCTGCAAGTGGTTCAACGATCGCGGGTGTTCAAGATCGAATGATAGTTGCACAATCTGGATGAGGCTCTTGATCCGACGGTGGAGGAGGTGGCTAGAAGAACAAGGAAGAAGCTCCGCCTGGGCAAGCTTCCTCCATCTAGATCTCCTCACTCCGGTTACCTAAGAGGCTGAAATAACTATTTTGTAGAGAGTCGTGCGGTCTCAAAAGGCGAGACCGCAGTTTGTGTTGACCTCTCTATAAAACTGCTAAATTCAATAATTAACCCACAACAAATAATCAAGAAATGAAATAAAGGAGTGGAGATAAAATTTATTTTTTTTAATTCTACAATAAGATATGTATAGTATGCAAGTATGTGTAGAGTGCCAAACATAGAAAGCAAATTAGATAGATCGGGCAAAAATCCACAATGTTGTAAACTTAATTGTTTATATGTTTATTTTTGTGGGTTTTTTATTTTTAATTTTTAATTTTTAAATTTTAATTTTTAATTTTTAATATAAATTTTTATCTTATTTTATAATTTCAATTTTTATTTTGATTTCCTATTTTTATATTTTTAAAGTCTTTATATTGGTTTTTAACAAAAGAGGTATAATATATATGGCTATATATAGGGTATATATACAATAAAGACTAATCTATATATAAATAATAGTAGTCAAAATAAAGAAAATAAAATCTTTTAAGGTTTTAATATTTTTTATTATTTTTTTGATTTTTAGAAAATATTGGTAGTTTTTATATATTTTTAAAGTAAAAAATACCCCAAATCAGGGTTTAATTAAATAGACGAATTAAAATGACGGTGAAAAATACCAAACAGTATCAAAATTATTCCAAATTAGTTTAATATATAAATAATAATACAAAGAAAAATATAAAAGAGAAAATATCATTTTTAGAATTTTGGGTATTTTATATAGTTTTATAAGGGTTTTTAGGATTTTTCAATTTTTAAGCATTTTCTTTAGTAATTTTTATAGATTTTTGGTCCGAGTTGTAAAATAAGTAAGTAAATAAGAAGTGAATTTTTTGGAATTTTTCAAAAAGATTTTATATTTTTATGTATTTCTAACATTAACAAGGACAAAAAGGGTTGTTTTTTATTTTTAATAAATAATAAAAGTCTTAAATTTGATAAATAAAATATGTGGTGGAAGTGTGTGCAATCAGGAGCATACAAATAATTTTATGGATTTTTTAGAGCATTGTAGCTGTTTAAAATAAATACAAGAAATAAAGAGAAACTACATTATTCACAGGGATACTTTTGTAAATAAAAATAAATGTAGGGGCCAATAAGCAATTTTCACAAAAATATATAATGTGCTGCTCAATTCCTCAAGCTCAAAACAAATACCCAGACCCACAGAGGGCCCTTTGGAAAATTCCTGCACCTCACGCGTACAGGCACGTGAGGTGACATGGCGGAGGACCTAAGTGTAATTACCAAAAGTTTGGAGGGTTACATGCAAATATTATAAAATATTTAAAGGCCTAGGAATTTTTTAGTGCTAATTAGTAAATACAAAAGGATTGTGGGTTAAATCCGTTAAATACCCAAACTAGGCATGAATCCAAAGGTGCTCCTCCTCCCACTTGTCACATGGCGGCTTGTGGGTGCACGATGATGCTTCGATTTAGACGGCCCAGATTAGAACATGCACTGGAGATCTAACGCCTGTGGAGGAGTTCATCCTATGGTAGTTGCTCACTTGGAAGGATAGGGAAGATCGGACGGCTCTCAAGGACGCTCGACAAACGGAGGATGAACTCACCCCAAATGAGTTTGAATCTGGTGTTGTGTGTGTCTTCGGCCTCCTAGATCTCCATCAATGAGCTCCCCTTATTCTTGTTGCTTCGACGAGACTTCGTGATCCCTTAAATAGTTCTGGGGCTAAACGATGGAGCCCTGGAGGTCGTCGAAGCCTGGAGGTTGTTTTTAACTTCAACTGACTCTCAGATAGGTCCTTCCAGCCCTGCAAAATGGTACGAATCTTTTTAGTACAGAGGGACAGGGAGCTGGCTATTATTTGGTGGTTTTCGGGTGAGATGGAGGGGGGCGGACGAGCTTCAGCGGTGCGACAGAGATGGAACTCAAGATCCTGCTCCAAAGAGGAGCATGTTGAATGGAGAAGGGGGTTTCATAGCATAAGTAAAGGGGAGGTGAATGGGGTGATTAGGAGGGTTATGAAACTTGTTGGTACAGGGGAAATGGGGTTAGTCGGAGACTAGCTCTTGCAAACTACGAAGGTGGCAGATACAACTAAATACGGTGATTAAAGTGATCCTAGGACTACGATTAAGCTAGAGGAGCAATAAAAGTGGACCTCAAATGGCTGAGAAGCCCAGAAGCTCAACCTCGACGGTCGGTGGTCGGGGATGAGGTGGAAGTCGACTTCAACCACACTTGGCTCGTTATTGAAGGGCTGGAGAGATTCCTATCACGAAGCTCTATCCTGAGCGCACAAGAGAGGTGGTCAAACGGGGCCAAAGTGATTCAAAATGTGGAGGAGGAATCAAAGAGGGATATGTACAATGTGATGAAGTGGCGAGAAGACTGAGGTACAATGCTTGACTCAGTGATCCATAGCTCGAGGAGTCGAGCTGACGTTGACGTGAATCACCAAGGATCGAGGCCAAAAAGTCGTCAAGGGCTCGACGTGAGAAGGTGAAAAAATTGAGTCCCAAAAAATTGAGAATCGAGGCAAAAAACAGGTCTGACAAGAAGGGAGCCTTGGTCAGAGAGTTGACCGAGGTCAACCAGCAGAGGAAGCTAGTTGATCCACGTGGACCAATCGGAAAAAATCCTGCCATTATTTAAAAAATCGATAAAAGATCACAAATGATTGCTCAATTTTCAGTTATGAAATTAAAATTGTTTAATATTTTTCAAAGTATTTTATTGTGAATTTTATTTATTTTTTGTAGATATATAATTACAAGTTACTTTTTAGGGTTAAAATATAGGTATATTCATCTATGTATTTAAGTCTTTTAATTTAATTTTGGATTTTGTTATTTCATTAATTTATATTATTAGTTTATAAAATTATAACTTATTTTTAGATACTTAAATATATTTTTATTATATTTTTGATATATTATATACACTTAAATAAATAGGTCTATTGTTTATATAGGTATAGTTATTGTATATTCACTTATGTATTTTTGTATTTTATTTTATTTTAATATTTTCTTTATTGTTTTATTACAGTTTCAATATGTACATAAATTGTAAATAATATTTACAAAATTAAAAATATAAAATTACAAAATAATAAATAATGAATAAAATGAATATTTTAATCAGGTATACTGTACAAAAGGGGTCCAAAACCTAACTTTCACACCTTAACACCAAAAAATATGAAACCACATTTATTAAATAGCTTATTAAAATTTATATACAATTAAAGGTGATTTTGATGTATTTTGATTTTTTATTTGGAAGATATGGGTTTGGGAAGTTGGGATTTCGGAATCTTATTCTGAGTATATCTTTTATTATGTCTATTATTTTTGTATGAAATAAATTTTCTATTTTCTATATTTATTATCTATAACTTTCATGTTTCGTTATTTGAATATGAAAAGTGGAAAATAAAATAGTTCCTAAAAATGAATAAATAATGAATTTAAGAACATGAATTTTATTGTCTTTTTAGCCCTCATCTCCCCCTACTTTATTCCCTGTCGACCTATTCATCAAGATGCCTAGGTCTCGGGGTTTAGGGTCATAAAATATATTGATATTTTATTCTTTTTTCTTTTCTTTTCTTTATTCTATAATTTTGGCATTAAAACAGTATTTTATACACGATTTACACAATGATGCAAGAATGTAAATTTGCCTAAATTAAGGTATTTACATGCATTTACTGGGTTTTAAGGCTTAATAATAGAATAAAGGTGATGAAATGGAGATTCATCACCCCCTATACTTGCCTTTGCCAGTCCCTAGTAAACACTTATGCAATAAGTTCAGAAAAAGAAAAACAAAGAAAAGAAAACTAAATAGAATGGATTAAGTTTAATTCTCAAACTTGTCTTCACAAAATCAAAGTTTGGAGCTTAAGTCGGATCTTTGAAATTTTAGTGTGGGTGAAACCTTATTAGGAATCGGATTTGAAATCCAACAGCCTTCGTGAATCCCAAAATTCTACTCAAGTCCCCTCAATAGCCAGGTCAAAATACTTTAACTCATACCCAAACCCTTATGACTATGATTCTGACTTGTACAGTGTATGTGATAGTGGATCCCCTTAACTAAAATGACAAAGAGACTGACTTCTCCAGTATGACAACCTAGTGATTCCCCAATCTAGCAACTCCTTCCTCTAGGAACAGGGTATTCCCTTCTACGTTCAAGTGACAACTAGCTCAAGAGGAGGGGTGAAGAGAAGAATGGACGGTAGCCAGTGTAGCTACCTTTCCTAGGATGCAAGACCAGTGTAGTCAAGTCATCAAGCTACAAGATCACATGATTTGACTTTGAAGACAAAGCATGCTTATTAAATATACAAATATATATACTTTGGTAGGCATTTTATTTTCAATCAGGCATGTCCACTTTTTTTGGAGTTTTTGCTTTTTGCTTTTTTTAAATACAATATACAACAACATTTACATAAGGAGTTTTTACTCTTGAGCCAGTAGACTATTCCTCTTTTAAAACATTATTGCAGTCAACATTGTCCTGTCTTTAAACATCTATGCCACTGGATAGGTTGGGGTGCACTCACCTCCCTAGATGAGGACAAATGTTTCCACTTGTGTGTATCTCATATCGGCAAATCCAATCCCCTCAGCACTCCAATTGAGTTGAGCCAAGTGACAGGTGTAGGTGTCTAAGTTAGGTCATTATCGACAAGTGCCATGTGTGTGCTCTGAAATACTCTACTTAGGCAGTCAATAATCCATTGAACCAAGTCTCGTGATCCTCAAAGAATTAACTCAACTAGACCTGAAGTACCTTAATTTCAGCATCTATAAGGTTCCTGTAATTAAGTAGATTTAAGGTCCAACCAAGCTCCAATCTTCGGATTTTACTTATACTCATTCAATTACCAAACTCAATCCGAAAAATGTGAATGCTATGCAAATGTTATGTACAATGCAGAAGATATTTTTGTGATGCAATTTTTTAAAGTTTTGAACTTTTATGGATTTTTGAAAAGATATCATGCAAATGCAATTTTTTATATTTTCAAAAAGGTTTTGCAAATGTTTTTGGTGTTTTAGTTTTGCAAATGTTTTTGGATTTTTGAAAACAAAAGATTTTAGATAAATACTAGGTACAAATATTTACATAGGATTGCATCTTATATTTACAAGAGTTAAGTTCTTAAGAATTTACAAGGGGTAAGTGATCATTTTTATAGATATATATACAGTTAAAGAATTTTAGTGTGATGCATATATTCCTCAAACTTATTTGAGAAAGAAACAATTTTGGAAAAAATAATACAAAATAATCTTTACAAATAATTTTTACAAACATCTACACACATTTGAAAATCATTTTGCGGAGTTTTTTCAAACAGTATATATAGAATTTTCGTTTCCAAACCATCTGCAAATCATTTTTCAAACATTTTATTTCACATGAATGAAAAAATTTCAAAACAAAACATTTTTACAAAGGTTGAAAATATTTAACAAAATATTTTCAAATAGTTTTCCAAAGATTTTTCAAAAAGATTTTCAAACTATTTTTCAAGCATTTTGCAAAAAACATTTTCTCATGATTTATTAATTAGTAAATAAAAAGAATTTGAGGAATGATGGACATGTTTTTATTAAGTGCTTTTTAATTAATTTAATAATGTTTTAAGCATAATTATTAATATTAAAAATATGAAAGTACGAGTTATATCTAAAGTATATATGCAGTATATACGACCCCCCTATACTTAGCTTGAGTTATGTCCTCATAAATCAGAGAGAAAAAGAGAATACATAAGTCGTACTGAGTATAGAAGACTTTAAAGAATAAATGAATGAAGAAATAAATGAACGAATGAGAATTTGACCGTCCCCCATACACTTAGGATCAACTAATCCTAAGTGTAGGAGAATGTACATAAAGCAGGGAGGTTCAAGGGTGGGAATGAACATATCGTACTCAAACTGTCTCCCCCTATACTTAGGGTAAGATATCCCTAAGTATATACAATAAGAGGAGACGATGGGGTGGATCAAAGAATGGAAGAACTTGAGGTAAACACCCCCCCCCCCCATACTTAGGACAAAGTATGTCCTAACTGTAGAAGATTGACAAAAAGGGAGACACCTTTTTTGGTAGAAAAAGAAGAATGAAAAAGAAAAGAAGAAAAGATAAAAGAAGATGGAAGAAGAGACCTAAATAGGATGTACACATCATTCCCCCTACACTTAGGGTAAAAGAGCCCTAAGTATAGGCAACAACAAGAGTAATGAAACGAAACAAAGAATGAACACTCGGCTTGTTAGACTTGTGAGCCCTGGGCGAACCATTCTTACAATAAATGTTATTGTAATATTTAAGTTTATCAATAAAAGTTATCGATGTTTCACTCCCTTTTTGAAATTATATGAATGAATGCACTATAAGGTCCCTCTGTACAATTAGGGTTATGTACCATGGCTAGCTTTATGATCATATAGCTATTGATTCATTAAATGAATCATAGAGGCTGGTGTTTGGATGAATATCTAAAGAGTTAGATAGAGGACTCATCAAGCACCGTCAAATGATTGTCAAGTGGAGATCTCCAGCCTGAGTAGGAGATGGCAATCCTTTCTCACATAGGCTGATATCTGACCGACCTCTTGATGCAGGTCCTCTGCATGGGAATTGTGATTCGGAGGTGTCAGATTAGTTAGGTCAATGGGTTGACCTGACGAGATCGAGATAACTTAAGTCCTATGTTGAATGCTGTCACAGCAGGCATGCATCCTCTGACCGGAGACAAATGTATTGCTATATATCTAAGTATGCACATTTGGCAGACCAATAGGTTGATGACCTAACCAAGGTCTATACACCGGCGAGCTGGTGTGCATATAAGGGTATATGAGCAATATGATCTCTCAAAGGGATCATACAGGTTCACTTGTGAACCGGAAGACATGAGCTCACTCATGAGGTATTGGGACCGATCAAATTCCATGCATGGTCGTCATGCTTTGGAAGCATGACATGAATTTGAAGGTATGATATATGCTTTGGGAAAGCACATGATCGATACCAAATCCCAATGACCAAGATCGAGAAACTTGATGATTAAACCCTGAAGAAGACAGTATAAAAATGATCTTGATCTTCGGGTTGATCATGGGTCTTCCAGTATGCAGGATGTATATGTATTGGGAATACCTGAAGGGTGATGTGATCATAAACGATTGTATATCCATGACGCTTCCATTCCGAGGGAGTGATGAAACAGGTCTGGATTTTAGTGACTCCTTTCAGTAGAGAAGCAATCCGATCTTAGTCCAAGTGTTGGACATTGGTCTGAATGGGATTCAGATTCAATGAGAAGATTGGATTTGCGGTCTTGATTTAATCAAGCATATGTGGGAGGTTCGTTCGATCTGGATTTGAGATAATATCTCAACATCCAAGTCACTATACATGGAATAATGCAATCGCCCTGTCCTTATCTCCAAGTATCTGCGGAGAAAGCACATTATTCTTGAAAGGGTTCAAGAATAATTCTTTTGATGAAATATCCAAGCAAGGACTTGATGATTAAATGAGATTTAATTATCAAGCTTAAACATGAATATGATTCATATTGTGAAAATGATTATCTAAGATAATTAAATGGGATTTAATTATCGAGGATTAAGAGAATGTGGATAACACTATCCATGATATATGTGTGTTATAAATGTTATTTATAATATACATATATAAGAGAGAGAATTTATGTAAATAGCATTTGTTAATTAATAATGTGGATTGGATTCACATTTATTAATTAATTGGAAATGCAATTTACTAATTAGTTTGGGTTGTGAATATGATTCACATAATATTCAATGGCAAGATTGAAATATTCACAAATTAATTTGGAATTAATTTGGTGAATATTTATTGTGATTGATTAAGGAATAATAAGATAAATAAAATGGAGCAAAATAAACCACCCTCCATAGGTGGCGTCACCCATGAATTGTTCATGGGTGACGCCCCCCCCCCAATTTTAGGGAGGTTGGTTGACTCCATTTTTATTTATCACATTATCTCTTAATTAGTTAATGTTAAATTAAATTATGTTGATAATGTTGCAATATTTTTTAATTTAACTTAATGTTGTTGGTTTTAACCAACAACAATCATAGCCATTGATTTAGCATGGACCAAGCATAGCCCTTGGATCCATGTGTCCCATGGATTGAGATCCATTGGATCCTAAACTAGTATAAAAGGAGGGCTAGGGTAGCCTTTCCAAGTTACAACATTCTTGAGTTGAAGAACTCTACTCTCTCTCTCTCATTCTCGTGGGGTCTCCCTAATATTCAACTGGCCGTCCACTTTGTGTATTAGGAAGGAGATCATTTTTCTACGCCTCGACGCTTGGATCTTCGTCAAAGGATTGCGGGAAGGACGCGACTCATCATCGTGCCCGCAAGCGCATTCTCCGTGGGTCGGACTTAAGATAGGAGGATCTCTACTTTGGGATCTCGCGATCACAACCACGCTTCAAGAGGTATTCCTTGTACTTTTGGTTTGATGAAACGATCCGAGAAGTGTTCTCGTGATCATGTGGTTTCATCTTTAAAGTTAAAAATTTTTAATTTCCGCTGCATCTAGCATCTAGTACGACTAGTTGCTCCGATTGCATACGATGCGATCGACACACTTCCGTGATGCACTTAAGGATTCACAATATCCTTCAAGTGGTATCAGAGCCATGTTAAATAAGGTTTTGGATATGATCCATACACCTTAGACGATTTGGTTCTTGAAAGGGTTGCGAATTTTTTACTGCATTTCAATTTTTGCACCTCTGTCTAATTGAATTTTTTTGTACTATTTAAAATGTTTAAACACGAAATTTTCATGGATTTTGTTCCCCATTAAACAAGGAAAACATAGGACTTGAGTTTACTAAATTTGGACTTTATTTGCTCAAGATATGGCTTTTTGAATATGACTATATTCACTGTTGCGGGAACTGTGGATTTGAACGTGATTAATGAGATAATTACGTTTTTAATCTGCCTTGAAATGCGTGAATTATCACTTGGATTCTTTAATAAATCAAATAGGCAATCTTTGGAAACTGAGTTTGCATTTTTTGGATTTAAATTGATCAAGATAAGTTAATTTTAGTGATTGGGGGTCACTGCTGGAAATTAACAATTTTTGATCTTGAACCTTGTGATATGTCATTCAATTAGCATGATGAAAATTAATTGTTAATTTTCTGGAATAATTAGTGATAAATATTTAAAGAAATAATTATTTCATTGAATGACACTTGCCTAAACCACAATGATGAGATATTAGATCTTGATCATTGTTTCATCAACAAACATTGTTTTCATGAAAACTATAGTTTATCCTACAATAGTTGTAGGACAACTTTTACATGAAAAACCCTTTTGCTTGAATAGGATTGGGGATTTGTCTAGCAAATCTCCTTATAATCAAAAATGTTTTGATTTATATTATATGATATAATTTCGGTTGAAAAACCGATGAACATCTCAAAGTACATGATGGTCTATCTGGTATTATCCTTTCCCGAGACGGGTGTGGTGCCTAGTCGGAGAGCATTGGGGTCGCGGGTTGCAACGTATGTGGTCCGTCCCACTCTCGTCGGTACTGGCCATGACAGCGGGTAGGGACTGTATAATACCGGAGACAGACAATATGTATTTTTCTAATTATTAAAATTCGAATAATACGTATTTTGAGAATATACCTACTATTCAAGTAAAAGACATGTTTGTTGATGATTGGATTAATGATTAATTTAATATGATTAAATTAATCATATCCAATAAACACTCTATTTTGAATAGATGTGTATTTCCCTTGGAAGAATTAATTATGTGAATATGATTCACGATAATTAATTATAAAATTTGAATACGAGGTGGAGGATCACATAAGTGACATCCATGGTCTCTCGTCAAGGCGAAGGGTTTCTGTCGCCAGGGATTGTATGTAGGAGACGCCTGTCCGAAGTGACAGCTCCGGTATGCAAGTGCATCTGGATCGGGCTCTTTGCTTCTCGAAAGAGTAAGGTCGTATGCGTAGTGACCCCAATATCGAGTCTTCATATTATTGGGGCGATATTGGATTGCGCATAGCGAGTTCTAATCCTATTGACGGTTGGTTCAATTAACAACGGGTCAACATCATCTTAGGGGTGGTGGGCCCGGGTGTTAAAGACCGAATTGGGAATGCAAGTTGGACTTGCAAAAGGCGGAATGAGTTCCCGCTTCTTTTTATCGGAGTCGCAAGTTCTCATATTATTGGGATGTGACAAAGATAGGAAAGGAGATCCCAGATCTTGCTTGAGATATAGCGGTAAGTATATCTCTTATTTTGAAAGACAATTAGGGAATAATCTTTCAAAGTTGACCTAGCAAGACAAATTTGATTTAAAATACCTTAATCAAATTATTCTTAAAATGAATATATATTTAATCTATATATTCTAATATAGTGCATTCTTAATTTCAGAAAATGAAATCCATGAACCCACTTAGTAGGCTTCTGGAGGTCAACCAATTGACCGGACCAAATTATTCGGATTGGATCCGAAATTTGGATCTTGTTCTCTCTGCAGAGCGTATCTCCTACGTGCTTAGCAAAGACAAGATAGCAAACCCTATGACTGATGAAGATAAATCATATAATGATAAATATGATGAAGACCATAATCTGGCAAGGTGTTACATCCTTGGGTCATTGTCCAATGTGCTTCAGAAGCAACATGTGGAAATGAACAATTGCCAAGAGATTATGCTGAATCTGAAAGAAATGTTCGGTGACATAAACCGCACACAGCGTTATAATGTGATGAAAGAGCTTATTCGCTGCAAGATGCAGGAAGGGACCTCTGTCAGAGAACATGTACTCAAAATGTTTGGGTACCTCTCTGAGCTGGAAACCTTGGGAGCATACTTGGATTCTGAAATGCAAGCTGATTTCATTCTCCTGTCGCTCCCTAAGTCTTTCAACAACTTTGTTGTGTCTTACCACATGAACAAAGGTGACTTCACAAACGTTGGGCTGTTAGCTGCATTGAAGTCTGCAGAAGACTCATGAAGAAGGACGGCCCCTCGGCTAGTGCAATGGTTGCACAGGTGAGAGGAAAGCGCGGGCGGAAGCAAGGTTCTCAGAAGGGCCCAGCCTCGAAGAGAAAGAAGAAGAATCAAGGAGTTGGTTCATCTTCTAGTGCTTCCACACTGATGACATCGAAAAAGACCGATGTCTGTCACCACTGCAAGAAACCGGGGCACTGGCGGCGTAACTGCCCAGATTACCTGAAGTCCGCTGACAAAGGTAAAGCCCCAGCAGGTATGAAATCTACTTTCATCATTGAAACTAGCTTTCTCGTTGGACGAGAAGGAAGTTGGGTTGTAGATTCTGGTGCTTCTGTTCATGTATGCAATTCGTTGCATTTGTTTCAGGAAACTAGGAATCTGGAGCATGGGGAGATAGTTATCCATATGGGATCTGATGCAAGTGTTGCAGCAGTCGCCATCGGGACATGCAGACTATCATTATCTAGTGGTCGAGTCCTAGTACTTAAAGAGTGTCTTTATGTACCTGAAGTCAGAAGGAATTTAATATCTGTATCTAAGTTAGTTAGAAATGGATATTCCTTCATTTTCTGTAATAAATTAATCATAAACCGTTATGATAAATATATTGCGGATGGTATTTTGACTTCTGGTGGACTCTATGAATTGTGCATTGATGAATGTGTCGTGAATGTTACTACCACTAATAATGGAAACCCCAAGAGATCCAGGGAGGATGGAAATCATTCAAACATGATTTGGCATCACAGGCTTGGCCATTTATCTGTTGATAGGATCAATAGATTGATAAAGGATGGACCTTTAGATTTTCTACAGGTTCAATCTTTACCTACATGCGAACACTGCATTCGAGGTAAAATGACCTGAACACCTTTTCGTAACAAGGTTACGAGATGTGAAGGTATTCTTGACCTAATACATACTGATGTATGTGGTCCCTTCAATATCGCGACTAGAAATGGATATCGATATTATTTGACGTTTATTGATGACCATTCGCGATACGGGTTTATCTTCCTACTACGTCATAAATCTGAAACCTTTGAAAAGTTCAAAGAGTTTAGGCTTTGGTTGAGAACCAAACCGATAGGAAGATCAAACGAATTCGGTCTGACCGAGGTGGTGAGTACCTCTCAGATGAATTCAAGGAATACCTTAAAGAGAATGGAATTGTCTCCAATCTCACTCCTCATGGAACTCCCCAACTTAATGGTGTTGCTGAAAGACGCAACAGGACCATCATGGATATGGTCCGTTCAATGATGAGCAAAGCACATTTGCCTCTTAGTTTCTGGGGATATGCAGTAGAGACTGCAATATATATCCTAAACAAGATTCCTAGCAAATCTGTACCCAAGACTCCTCATGAGCTCTGGTATGGAACCAAACGTAGTGTTAAACACTTGAGGGTTTGGGGATGCTTGGTCCATGCAAAGAACGTGGACGCAAGTAAGCTAGAATCTCGCACTCGTGAGTGCTACTTCATTGGGTATGTTAAAGATGGTATTGGATACCAGCTTTATGACCCTGAGACCCAAAAGGTTTTTGTCTCTAGGGATGTGAAATTTCTGGAGGATGATTTCCTTAAAGGTCAAGACAAGAATGAAGTAGAGGAGCTCATTGAATCCCCTGAGGATTCTGAGATTCCTGAACCAGAAACTGAAGAGATAAATGAAGATGAAACACCCGTACCTCTTCGAAGGAGTTCGAGGGTGGTTGCACCACCTGAAAGGTATGGATTCCATGTGTCAGGTGAGACTGACAATGATCCTTCTTCATATGATGAAGCACTTGTGGATCATGACATGGATAGATGGATGCTAGCAATGAAGTCAGAGATTGACTCCATGCATAAGAATGGTGTATGGACCCTAGAGGATCCACCTAAAGGGGTAAAACCCATTGGGTGTAAATGGATCTTCAAGAGAAAGAGGGGACCTGATGGGAAAGTAGAGACTTTCAAGGCACGGCTCGTAGCCAAGGGCTACACACAGAGAGAAGGCATCGACTACGATGAGACATTCTCTCCTGTGGCCATGCTTAAGTACATCAGGACACTGCTGGCTATAGCTGCATCTCTTGACTACGACATCTGGCAGATGGACGTCAAGACGGCTTTCCTCAATGGATACCTCGAGGAGGATATCTATATGGATCAGCCCCAGGGCTTCATAGCTGAGGATGGTAAAGTATGCAAGCTGAAGAAATCCATCTATGGGCTCAAACAAGCTTCTCGTAGCTGGAACATCAGATTTGACGAAACCATAAAGAGTTATGATTTTGTGCAAAACCCTGATGAACCTTATGTGTACAAGAAGCTTAGTGGGAGCGCCATTGTGTTCATCGTGCTTTATGTAGATGATATCCTTATCATTGGGAATGATACAGGAATTATGACCAGTGTGAAGATTGGCTATCCCATACATTCGAGATGAAAGATCTTGGAGAAGCCTCTTACATCTTAGGCCAGAAGTTGTTCAGAAACCGAGAAAAAAGAATATTGGAATTATCACAACATGGATACATCAAGAAGATTCTTGAACGATTCCGCATGGATAGTTCGAAGAAAGGATTCCTCCCCTTAGGACATGGTATCCATCTGTCCAAAGGGATGGCTCCTCAAAGTGTTGAGGAAAGAAGGCCACGGCTGGATGCCCTTATGCATCAGTCGTAGGAAGCTTGATGTATGCCATGATGTGTACTAGGCCAGACATCTGCCATGAAGTGGGAGTGGTAAGTCGTTACCAATCCTGCTATGGAGAGAAACACCGGAATGCAGTAAAGAACATATTCAAATATCTAAGACGGACGCAAGATTACATCTTGGTCTATGGGGATGGTGATCTCCAAGTCTTGGGATATACAGATTCAGACTTCCAGTCAGATATTGATGATCGAAAGTCGACATCAGGGTTTGTATTCCTGTTGAACGGTGGTGCTGTGAGCTGGAGAAGCAAGAAGCAGGACACTACGGCGGATTCAACAACAGAAGCCGAATACATTGCCGCATCGGATGCTGCAAAGGAGGCGGTGTGGTTACGCAAGTTCATCTTGGAGCTTGGCGTAGTTTCCTCAGATACTCCCGTCCCGTTACTCTGCGATAACACTGGAGCCATTGCCCAAGCAAAGGAACCCAGGTGCCATCAGAAGAGCAAGCACGTGGAAAGGAAATACCACATCATTCGGGAGATTCAAAAGCGTGGTGATATCATCATCACCAAGGTGGCCTCTGCCGACAACATTGCTGATCCTCTTACCAAACCTCTGACACAGAAGGTTTTTGACCAGCATGTAATGAGTATGGGTTTACGGATTGTACCTGAATGGTTCTGAGGGCTAGTGGGAGATTGTTAGACTTGTGAGCCCTGGGCGAACCATTCTTACAATAAATGTTATTGTAATATTTAAGTTTATCAATAAAAGTTATTGATGTTTCACTCCCTTACTGAAATTATATGAATGAATGCACTATAAGGTCCCTCTGTACAATTAGGGTTATGTACCATGGCCAGCTTGATGATCATATAGCTATTGATTCATTAAATGAATCATAGAGGCTGGTGTTTGGATGAATATCTAAAGAGTTAGATAGAGGACTCATCAAGCACCGTCAAATGATTGTCAAGTGGAGATCTCCAGCCTGAGTAGGAGATGGCAATCCTTTCTCACATAGGCTGATATCTGACCGACCTCTTGATGCAGGTCCTCTGCATGGGAATTGTGATTCGGAGGTGTCAGATTAGTTAGGTCAATGGGTTGACCTGACGAGATCAAGATAACTTAAGTCCTATGTTGAATGTTGTCACAGCATAGGCATGCATCCTCTGATCGGAGACAGATGTATTGCTATATATCTAAGTATGCACATTTGGCAGACCAATAGGTTGATGACCTAACCAAGGTATATACACCGGCGAGCTGGTGTGCATATAAGGGTATATGAGCAATATGATCTCTCAAAGGGATCATACAGGTTCACTTGTGAACCGGAAGACATGAGCTCACTCATGAGGTATTGGGACCGATCAAATTCCATGCATGGTCGTCATGCTTTGGAAGCATGACATGAATTTGAAGGTATGATATATGCTTTGGGAAAGCATATGATCGATACCAAATCCCAATGACCAAGATTGAGAAACTTAATGATTAAACCCTGAAGAAGACAGTATAAAAATGATCTTGATCTTCGGGTTGATCATGGGTCTTCCAGTATGCAGGATGTACAGGTATTGGGAATACCTGAAGGGTGATGTGATCATAAACGATTGTATATCCATGACGCTTCCATTCTGAGGGAGTGATGAAACAGGTCTGGATTTTAGTGACTCCTTTCAGTAGAGAAGCAATCCGATCTTAGTCCAAGTGTTGAACATTGGTCTGAATGGGATTCAGATTCAATGAGAAGATTGGATTTGCGGTCTTGATTTAATCAAGCATCTGTGGGAGGTTCGTTCGATCTGGATTTGAGATAATATCTCAACATCCAAGTCACTATACATGGAATAATGCAATCGCCCTGTCCTTATCTCCAAGTATCTGCGGAGAAAGCACATTATTCTTGAAAGGGTTCAAGAATAATTCTTTTGATGAAATATCCAAGCAAGGACTTGATGATTAAATGAGATTTAATTATCAAGCTTAAATATGAATATGATTCATATTGTGAAAATGATTATCTAAGACAATTAAATGGGATTTAATTATCAAGGATTAAGAGAATGTGGATAACGCTATCCATGATATATGTGTATTATAAATGTGATTTATAATATACATATATAAGAGAGAGAATTTATGTAAATAGCATTTGTTAATTAATAATGTGGATTGGATTCACATTTATTAATTAATTGGAAATGCAATTTACTAATTAGTTTGGGTTGTGAATATGATTCACATAATATTCAATGGCAAGATTGAAATATTCACAAATTAATTTAGAATTAATTTGGTGAATATTTATTGTGATTAATTAAGGAATAATAAGATAAATAAAATGGAGCAAAATAAACCACCCTCCATAGGTGGCGTCACCCATGAATTGTTCATGGGTGACGCCCCCCCCCCAATTTTAGGGAGGTTGGTTGACTCCATTTTTATTTATCACATTATCTCTTAATTAGTTAATGTTAAATTAAATTATGTTGATAATGTTGCAACATTTTTTAATTTAAATTAATGTTGTTGGTTTTAACCAACAACAATCATAGCCATTGATTTAGCATGGACCAAGCATAGCCCTTGGATCCATGTGTCCCATGGATTGAGATCCATTGGATCCTAAACTAGTATAAAAGGAGGGCTAGGGTAGCCTTTCCAAGTTACAACATTCTTGAGTTGAAGAACTCTATTATCTCTCTCTCTCTCATTCTCGTGGGGTCTCCCTAATATTCAAGTGGCTGTCCACTTTGTGTATTAGGAAGGAGATCATTTTTCTACGCCTCGACGCTTGGATCTTCGTCAAAGGATTGCGGGAAGGACGCGACTCATCATCGTGCCCGCAAGCGCATTCTCCGTGGGTCGGACTTAAGATAGGAGGATCTCTACTTTGGGATCTCGCGATCACAACCACGCTTCAAGAGGTATTCCTTGTACTTTGTGGTTTGATGAAACGATCCGAGAAGTGTTCTCGTGATCATGTGGTTTCATCTTTAAAGTTAACAATTTTTAATTTCCGCTGCATCTAGCATCTAGTACGACTAGTTGCTCCGATTGCATACGATGCGATCGACACGCTTCCGTGATGCGCTTAAGGATTCACAATATCCTTCACAGCTCACTCACCCCCCTCCCCCATACTTAGGACAAAGTACGTCCTAAGTAAGGCACACACGAGAATGGGGTGGATAAGAGAAACAGGAGATGAACAGAAGAAAACGAATACGAATATACAACAGAGTGCATATACAAAGGTCAAGAAGGTAGAAAGTGAACCTTCTTGCGGGGCCACTGAGGGATGGATCTGACAAGATGGAGGTCGATATCGGGGTCCATAATGGATGGAAATCAATCAAGATCGATCTGGTGAAGATCCTCAGCGATCCTAAGGTGTGAAGGCACAAACGGGTCAGTGAAAGTAGTGTGGCTAGGTTCGATCTTGGGTGTCTCGCATATATCAAACTGAAAAAGGACAAACTCATCATCAAGAAGTAAAGTCAAAGTCATCTTGCGAGGTAGCTCCTAGGTCAAAGCTAAAAGGAACGAACTCATCTGTGGAAGTAGTCGAATCATGTTTGTCCTCTACAGTCTCAACCAGATCATCATTCTCATCAAAAGGCCCAAATTCCTAAATGAAAGCAACCAAATCAAATTCTACCTTGGTCTCATCAATATCTTCCCTCCACTCAATAGTGTCAATTGCATAAATCTCACGGATGTCATTAACGCATCGTCAAACACCAGAAGAAGGAACTACCAGGTCTACGCTTTCTGAGTCTTCCTCCTTGGAGAGGAATTCTCAGGTCTCAATCGAATCTAACATTCGACAAAAGTCTCTAATTGTCTCACCAAGGTCATAGTCCTCGAGGTTGGATAAAATATGTGAAGTCACATCATGTGCATGTCTCTGATAGATAGTGGGTGTAGTGATGATCATCTCGCTCTCGTCAACAGGACAAAAGAGAATCTCTCCTGATCCATAATCAATAACGACCCTCACAGAGGCAAGGAAATGTCATCCTAGGATGATTGGAGAGTGATCCCCAGTAGAGGTCTCCCTGGGCAATATGACAAAATCAACATGGTAGCTCATGCCCTGAATCAAAATGACGGCGTTTTCTATAATTCCCTTCGACATCTTTATTAATCCATCAGCAAACTGAACAATCATTTTGGTTTTCTTGAGAGGCCCTAGGTGAAGAGATTGTACCAACGAGAAGGGTTTGATGCTAATCGAAGCACTGTCGTCAAGGAGAGTGTGATCACAAGTATGGTTAGAGATGGTGCAACTAATGAATTGGGTAGTTTTGTTGCTTTTCCTAGAAGATGGATGGTGTGTGATGGCATGGGCAGTCGCCATGGTCAAGACTTGCTCCTCCACTTTCTCTTCCGGGGTTGAGAAGGATATAAATGGGTCATGGCATGTTGAAGTGGATCTTTAATGATCTCATGAATGATGGCCACCACTTCGGGTTCAGTCAACATTTTTTGAATTTTTGGATCTCCTCCATATAACGGAGGAAATCAGAATCATCA
The DNA here is from genome assembly GCA_037367405.1 of Ottelia alismoides. Classification (NCBI taxonomy): domain Eukaryota; kingdom Viridiplantae; phylum Streptophyta; class Magnoliopsida; order Alismatales; family Hydrocharitaceae; genus Ottelia; species Ottelia alismoides. The sequence goes on along the minus strand of JAZKJV010006703.1, from coordinate 71,589 downwards.
TATACATGAGGAATTCCAAGAGCAGTCTGTACAATGGCATTCTCGGGGTCAAACGTGGGACATGGTGTGAATGAGTGTGTGGATGAATGATATGGCATTGGGGCCCTTTCCTTATAGTCTGATTCAACCGTATGTGTCCCGGATTCTTTTTGAATTTTTGAATTTTTTTCATTTTTGTGTACTTTGGATGATTGGAAGATATCATGGGAATCCTTAAATGAATCAATATCGTCAGATCGTGAAGCATAAATTGGGCTCTTATTTAGGCAAGCAAGGTCGTCAATCCTTGAATTCATATGCTCCATGAACTGGGACAAAGTCTCAGGTGTGGATGCCATGAGAGGTGACTCCAACAGATTAGTCTCGAGTAGATGTGAAGGTGAAAATGTGAAGGTAGAAAGTGTAAAGGTGGAGGTGGGTAAAAATCTGAGGTCTGATACTGTGGTTGGGGCAGATATGTACAAAACTCAGGAGCAAAGTCCTCCTAGAATAATGGAGGTGGATCGGCTGAAGCGTATGAGGGTTCCGCGAAGTCCGGATAAAAATAGCTCGAATCGGCCATCTCTGAAATAAGAGAAAAGATCGAGAGAGCACGATAGTCAAATCAAGAAATATGAGGAAAAAGACGCAAATGCGCAGAGGTGATATAAAATGCACACAAAATTGCAAACAAACACACATAAAAGAAATCCCACAATTCACGTATTGAACTCGATGAAGACCATGAAAGTTTGGTCTTTTTATCTTTTTTATTTTGGAGTTAGGCGAGAAGTCAAAATTTTGTACAAATACTTAGGAGGTTGAATGGGATTTGGACACAAGTCCTTAGTGTGTACACAAGAAATTAAAACGAAGACAATGAGGAGATTACTTGCCCCCAAGATAAATATTTTTCTTTTTAGTCTTTTTAGGATCAAGTAATTTAGCAGTCCCACTTTTATTGATTATTACTTTTTTTGGATTTTTAATGAGAATGCACGAGCTTATCGAGGAGTCAATTTTACTTAGCACCTAGATGGCCAAAATAAGAGGGAGAGTCGGAAAAGCAATGCAAGTGGCAAATCGATGATGAATGATAAAGAGAAATGCTCATCTTGCCTCCAGCACTCTACATGCAAAGATGCTCAGCAGAATTGAAACCTACACGATATGCAATATAACCGATGAAATTATCCTAGATGAGAAAGTTTATTAATGTTAAGAATCAATGCTAATGACTTAGAATGGAACCTAAGGGTCCAGTCTTGGAGTCTTCTAGGTGCCCACCACAATGGGTCATGCAAGCGTTGTATGGAGGACTCTCGCAACGCATGGTTCCAAGACTAAGTAAGAAGGAGTTTAGTATTTGACTAGATCCAAACGTTTTCTATAGGAGCATGCAATGGTGATTAAGTGTTTGGACCTAGTACTATTGACAAGCAATCCTACAGCTAGGGCTCAATCACACAAAATAAATAAACATCATGAAACAAAGGAAAAAAGGCGAAAAACCGATGAGGCCTACTGGACCTCGTAAAGTGTGAATTGCCATGGAGAGTGTCCTGAATTATTACAAGTTATGGTTTTTCTCTCACTTTAAATTACACAAATAAATAAATAAAATAAGTGCTCCAAATATGACTATCTTCTCAAGTCCTCCAAGGTTCCTTTGATATTAGCTCAGAAATCTCATGCCAGCTTGACGTGGATGCGTAGGTTCCTTGAGTAAAGCGACTTCCTCGATCTATGGTACCTCGAACAAAGTTAACAAGAGAGGGTGGTTAGACAGCTCAAACAAGTATATCAAATAAATAGGAAACTAAATGGAGGAAAAAATATAGACAAAAATCACATAATCAATCAAAATCCAATCTAAGAGCAGTTGCTCCCTGACAATGGTGCCATTTGAAATAACGATTTTGTAGAGGGTTGTACAGTCTCATAAGGCAAGACCATAGTCGATGTGTTGACCGCTCCAGAAAACTGTTAAATTCAACAATTAACCCACAACAAATGATCAAGAAAGAAATAAAGGTGTGGATTTAAAATTTATTTTATTTAACTATACAACAAGATGTGTAGTGCAAGTGTAGAATGTTGAACATAGGGAGCAAACTAGATAGATCAGGTAAAAATAGACAAATGTGATTGTGAACTTATTTGTCTATATGTTTCTTTTTTGTGGGTTTTAGATTTTTCGTTTTTTTATTTTACTTTATATTTTTATATTTTGATTTTTTATTTTCTATTTTATATTTTCTTTTTATCATTTTTTATATTTTTATATTTATTTCTTCTTATAAAAGAGGTATAATATATATGGCTATGTATAGGGCATATATGTAATATAGAGTAATCTAGATATAAATAATAGTAAATATAGTTAAAATCAACAAAATAAATCTTTTGGGGTTTTAAAATGTTTTTACTATTTTATATTTTTAGGAATGTTTAATGATTTTTATATATTTTTAAAGTAAAAAATACCGTAAATTATAGTTTAATGAAATAGTCTGAATTAAAATGGAGGTGAAAAAAGTACCAAACAGTATAAAATTGATACAAATTAATTTTAATATTTAAATAATAATATTGAGAAAAATATAAAATAGAAAATACAATTTTTGGACTTTTTGGGGAATTTTATATGTTTTTAAGGATTTTTAGGATTTTTCAATTTTTAAGAATTTTCTTTTGTAATTTTTATATATTTTTGGTCTGGAGTTGTAAAATAATTAATAAATAAAAAAACATTTTTTGATTTTTTTTCAAAAAGATTTTATTTTTTATGTATTTTCTAATATAGATAGGGATAAAAGGGTTGTTCTTTATTTTTAATAAATAATAAAAGTATTAAAATTGCAAAATAAAATATGTTCTTGGAAGTATGTGCAATCGGGAGCATACACTTATTTTTGTGGATTTTTTAGAGTATAGTAGCTAATTTAAATAAATACAAGAAACAAAGAGAAACTACATTACTAACAGAAGAATTTTTATAAATAAAAATAAGTGCAGGGGCTAATAAGCAATTTTTAGAAAAATGTATAACATGCATCTCAGTTCCTTGGGCTCAAAATAAATACCCAGACCCGTAGGGAGTCCTCTACAAAATGCACGCACCTCATGCGCATAAGCACGTAAGGTGATGTGGCAGAAGATTTAAACGTAATTACCAAAAGTTCGGTGGGGTGTTGAGCGTAAATATTACAAAAATATTTAAAAGGTCTAGGAAAGTTTTAGTACTAATTAGTAAATACAAAAAGAGTTTGGGCTAAATCTGCAAAATACCCAAACTAGGCGCGAATCCAACGGTGCTCCTCCTCCCACTTGCCACGTGGAGGCTTGGGGATACGCGATGACACTTCCATTCGGACAATTCAGATTAGAACTTGTGTTGGATATCTAATGCTCGTGGAGGACTTGATCCTACGGTAGCTGCTCCCTTGGAAAGATAGGGAAGATCGGACGGCTCTCGAGGACGTTGGACGAACGGAGGATTAACTCACCCAAGATGAGTTTGAATCTGGTGCTGCATGCGTCTCCGGCCTCCTGGAGCTCCACCAATGAGCTCCCCTTGTTCTTGTTGCTCCGAAGAGTCTTCATGATCCCTCGAATAGGTCTGAGGTTCAGCGATTGAGCCCTAGAGGTCGTCAAAGACTAAAGGTTGTTCTTGACTTCATCTAACCCTCAAATGGATCCTTCCATCCCTGCAAAATGGTACGAGGATTTGCAGTATAGTGGAGCATGGAGTTGTGCTTTTATTAGGTGGTCTTCGAGTGAGATGGAGCAGAGCGAACGAGCCTTGGTGGTGCGGTGAAGATGGAACTCGAGATCCTGGTCCAAAGAGGAGGAGGTTGAATCGAGAATGGGGTTTTGTAGCAGAAGTGAAGGGGAGGTGAATGAGGTTGTCAGGCAGGTCGTGAAACTAGTCGGAATAGGGGAATTGGTTCACCGAAGACTAGCTCCAACGAACTAGGTAGCAGCTATGACAAAATTACGGTGATTAAGAAATAAAACAAGACATAAAAACGATCCGATGACTATGATTAAGCTAGAGGAGCAATAAAAGTGGACCTCAAATGGTTGAGAAGCCACGAAGCTCAACCTCGAGGGCCGGTGGCTGGAGATGGGGTGGAAGTCGACTTCAGCCACGCTTGACCTCGCTGTTGAAGGGCTGGAGAGCTCCCTGTCATAAAGCTCTATCCTGAGCGCACAAGAGAGGTGGTCAAACGGGGCTAAAGAAATTTAAAATGTGAAGGAGGAATCGAGCAGGGTTTTATATAGCGTGATGAAATGGCGAGAAGAACGTGGTGCAACGCTACACTCAGTGATCCACAACTCGAGGAGTCGAGCTGGCGTGAATAACTAAGGATCGAGGCCAAAAAGTCATCAAGGGCTCGATGTGAGGAGAAAAATCGAGCCCCAAAAAATAGATAATCGAGGCAAAAAACCAGGTCTGACAGGATGGTAGCCTCGATCAGAGAGATGACCGAGGTCAACGGGCGGAGGAAGTTGTTTGGTCCACACGAACCTACCAGAAAAAACCCTGCCAAATTAATTAAAAAATGATAAAAGATGATAAATTATTTTATTAATTTTAAGTTATAAAATAAAAATTTTATTAATTTTCAAAGTATTTTATTGTGATTTTTATTTTTTTTATAAAGATATATAATTACATGTTACTTTTTAGGGTTAAAATATAGGTATATTCATCTATGTATTTGAGTCTTTTATTTATATTTTTATTTTTTATCTCATCAATTTATTTATTATTTTTAAAATTATAACTTATTTTTGGATACTTAAATATATTCAGATATATTATATACACTTAAATAAATAGGTCTATTATTTATATAGGTGCGGTTATTGTATATTCATCTATGTATTTTTGTATTTTATTTTAATGTTTTATTTATAGTTTATTACAATTTTAATAAATTCATAAATTATAAATAATATTTACAAAATTAAAAAAATATAAAATTACAAAACTAATAGAATAAATAAAATGAATATTTTAATCAGGTATATTATACAATATGGGTTCAAAATCTAACTTTCACATCTTAACTACAAACAATATGAAACCACCTTCATCAAATAGCTTATTGAAATTTATATACAATTAAAGGTGATTTTAATATATATATATATATATATATTGTTTTTATTTGGAAGATATGGGTATGGGAAGTTGGGATTTTGGAATCTTATTCTGATGATATCTTTTCTTCTGTATATTATTTGTATGAAATAAATTTTGTATTTTTCTATATTTTATTATCTACAACTTTTATGTTCAAAGCTTCTTTATTTGACATATAAAAATTTGAAAATAAAATAGGTCTCAAAACTGAATAAATGATGAATTAATGAAAAGGAATTTTATTGTATTTTTGGCCCTTATCTCCTCCTACTTTATTCCTTGTCAACCTATTCATTAAGATGTCCCGGGATTTAGGGTCATAAAATATCTTTGATATTTTATTATTTTCTTTTATTTTCTTTATTCTATAATTTTAACATTAAAACATTATTTTATATACAATTTACACAATGATGCATGAATGTTAATTTTCCTAAATTAAGGGCATTTAGATGCATTTACTAGGCTTTTTAAGGCCAAAATGATAGAATAAAGGTGATGAAATGGAGATTCATTAGAGGCTCACACCTGGCACAAAATGGAACCAGAGCTACTCTGAAGCTACCGACGCCCTTAACTGGGTTTGGGCCCCATCGATGGGGGCCTGGAGCTCAAAAATTACTACGGGCTATTTCTTGATGTCGACACCCCTCAGATGGGGTCTTCAACACCTACAAAGAGGATAGAATGGCCGGCAACGCAGAGGTAAAGGTGTTGGTAGTTATTGGTGGAAGGTCGAGGTAAAAATGGGAAGATGGTGAAGCTCTCCAGTGATGGGTGGCAGAGTGAGAGTGGCATACTTGATTTAGAATGAATCAAGGTGGCTAGGTGGTTTTACTGGGTAGAGAAACAGTATGGGAAGCGAATAGGGTGGTCAGGCGAGGCAGACCAAGGGAGGAGGGTGGTGGGATAGTTGCTAGAGTTTGAGAGCACTGGTGAGATACAAGCTAAATTCTCCGCTAACTCTTCTAATTAAATCACAAAAAATGTTGGAAAAAAAGACTAAATTAAAGTCTATGTAAACGCGTAAAGAAAAGGAGCTCAATCTTGCCTAGAGGCAAGAAGCTCAGAAGCTCCACTGGGAGGACTCTAGCGAGGCTTAGATCTCCTACCCTCTGCCTATAGCACGTTGCAAACTCGATGAGGAGGTAGTTGTCACCTCCTTCGACTTTCCTGGAATGAATCTGAGGGGTTCGGTGAGGCCTTTATGTATAGGAGGTGGTTTGACCAAGGATGCATCTTGATGCAATGCTCCATCGATCGAGAGATGATGGCATGAAAGAGCGTTCATCGAGGAGAAAAATATATGAATGATTCGAGTTACATTGGGTAGTTAAACAAGGGAAAATTTGAGGAAGAAGGGGGTGTAACGCCTAATAGGCGCGGACCTAGGAGGCAGGAGAGTTGACCAAGGCCAACCAGGACATGTCTCCCATTGGTCCACCTAGGACGCTAGATCAATAAAAGAATTAATAAATCGAAAATGAATTAATTAATAAAACTCACAACATAATATTGTTTATTATTTTATGTAGAATTTTATTATGATTTTTATTTATTTTTATATTTTAATTTATTAGGTGTTAATATTTACAAGTATAACTGTAGGTATTTTAATCTGTATATTATGTATTTTATTTTTATTTTGAATTATATATTTTATTATTTTATACATACAATTTTCGTACTTACAAATTATTTAAATACACATGTTCATATTTTTATTTTATTTTTCTGAGTTTATTATATACTTAAATAATTAGGTATATTATTATATAGGTACTTATAAGTATATTCTATCTATATATTAGAGTACATGTATTTATTTTAATGATTATTTACTGGTTTTTATTTATTTTTATTATGTACATACAATTTAAATAATATTTACATATTTATAAAAAAAATATAAGAAAGTGAAAATGTGAGGAATAAATATACTGATTATTCTATATAAGTATATTTTACAATGAGGGTCAAAAGTTAACTTTTGCATCTTGATTCCAAATTGAATGAAAGTACCCTTATTAAATAGATAATTTTATTGTATGAATAATAAAGGTGAGTTTGGTGAATTTTGAGCTTGTATGGAGAAGATACATGTCTAAGAAGTTTCTTTGTGACTTTTTATTCTATGTATCTAGGGCACACTGTGTATTATTTTTGAATGAAATAAATTTCATATTTTAGCATTTTTATGTACAAGTTTCGTGTTAAAAGTTTACTGATTTGATGCATATATAATAAATAGTAAAATGGGTTCCAAAATATATTTATTGGAGAATGAAAATAGGATTTTGTGTTGTTTTTGGCCCTTATCTTCCCTTACGTTATTCCTTATCGACCAAGTCAATTCGTAACTTAGTCTTGGGATTTTGGGTCATTCACTACGTTTGATATTTCATTTCTTTTTTTATTTTATTTATTCTTTAATTTTAACATTAAATACAATATTTTATATAGTATAAATATATCAATAAATGAATGTTATTTTGCATAAATTAATATTATTTACATGCATTTAACTAAGGATTTAAGGCCAAAATGAAAGAATAAAGGTGATGAAATGGATATTATTAATATTATTTACATGAAATGAGTAGTTCTTAAATACTGGTTGTGTAACTTCATGAATGATTAATTAAATGTAAGTTAATTTTGGTTATTATTTGATGTAGTGGGGATCCTATAAATGTTCTAAACCCCCCTTTTTAAGATATTACCTTGAGACACAATGGAGCCACTAATTAAATCTGAGACAATTGCTGGGATTACCTTGAGACTCAATAAAGCCTATAGTACATACTTCTTGGAGTCAACTTATTAGAGTCCTTTGATTTGATCATTAGATCATTGTAACCTCCAAAGAGTAGCTAAGATATATATATATATATATATATATTCTTGTATGGTATAGGAAAATGAACAAAATTTGGATGAATAAAGATTTGATGATTTGGTGACTTATGAAAGGTGTCAATGAGTTCTTAGATTGAACTTTTCACCGTGAATTGCTATACAATATTGTTGAAGGTGAATGAGATAAGATTTAATGTCCATGTGTAAGATGTAAAAACACTTTGATTAAATCGGAGAAGATTTTACGAGCATCTTATATTGAATGGGATTAGGCTACACTACACACATTGGATTTACCATGGAGAAGGTCTTCAACATGTTTCGAAAATAAATAATGATGTTACTTATGACGAATATCCAATGTAGACAGATGTTGATGATGGGATATTAGAAATGTTAGATAATATCCGAACACCTATTTTAGATGAAAGTACATAACCAGATCAGAACGATTTTCGTGAAAATTTAACAGATGCAGAAACTTGTTTGTCTCTAGGAGTAGAAATGTCTCGTCTAAGATTGTTGTTAGAGTTATTTAAGATTAAATTGAAGAACCTTTGTACAGCGATGATATTGTCTGATGTTTTACATTTAATTCAAGGATATTAAGTAATCCTAACAAGTTTCCAAAAGATTGGAAAGAAGCAAAATCAAAGGTTTTGATTTGCAAAATCAAGTTTCCAAAAGATTGGAATGATGTAAATTAAGTTTTCAAAACTCTAGATTTGTTATTATATCGATTAGAAATAGATGTTGTCGTGACATTATGTAAGTGGAACAACTGTTTCCTCCTGTATTTTTCGATATAATGATACATTTGATTATGCACCCGGTAAGCGAGGCATGAATTTGTGTTTATTATTTTCCATTATATCGATTAACTAGTATTGAACTAAGTTATTCTTTTCCATTGTGTTTATATAATGATGATTGGTTTCTTAGCAAATGATTTGTAATTGTATTGTTATTTTTTAGATATGGCTCCTCGTCCTAGGCGGATTCGGGAAAAATCTCGAACCTTCTCCTCAACCACATGCAAAATCTTTTGACGTGGGTAGTGCCGATTCTCAACGTCCACGAGGACCATCCCAGTGTAGGTTCTTGGACCGCCTTCCTCCTGGTCAAACCCTATGTGTCTAGATTATAGGGGCTGACGCCGTGGGAGAGAACTCTACTAATTTCTAGTGTTATCTTGGACATGTGGCATGTGGTCAGATTTCCATCACTACTCATGACTTCCAACAACTTCCTCAGTCTGTGAAGGCTGCCATTTTATCTAACTTTGTGGTAAAATATTAAAGTAATAAATAAATATTTTTTAGGTTGATATTATGATTTTTATGCATTCCTTATAGGTTGCATTTTCTTGGGATCATGATCCTGTTATTTATGGGCAGATCCTTAGTCATGCTATAGAGATGTTGCGTCGTAATGTGGGATAAATTAAGTCAAACCATCACTAACAAATATTTGTTAGTAATGCTCTATTTCCCAGGCCATCCAAGGTGCATGGATACAAATGCCGTATTTTGGCTTTTAAGAAATTTTTCCATCAATTTTTTAGTCTCTTACTAACAACGAGGAGAAGATATAGCAGAGAATAGAAGAAGGAGAAGGAGGGTTGTTGTTGTGAACCCTACCCTTCCACTTTGTTCTTTTTGGTGGAGGTATCCTTCTTCTGTCTCTTTGGCTTTAGCTGAACGGGAGACTGTTTTCAAGCATATAAGGTGCTCCAAAGTGTGGTGATGAGGTATCGTGGAGGAGAGGAAAGATGTAGTTATCCATTTCTCGGTGACATTTCTCCATCTCATTAATCTATCTTGTTTGTTTGGTGGTCGTATTTTGACTGATATACCAACTAGTAGCTGTAGCCCCTCTTGTAGAGGGTATTCTTAGCATTAACATGGTGAAGTAGTTTGGGTCAAATTAGCCTCGTGATTTTTTAACCACCATTTTTCTTTTGGAGTTTTTCACGTTAAATTCCCCTTGTATTATTGTATTTACTACTGTGGTCATGATTGTTGCCTGTTTATATGTTGCTCATTGTTTTTGCATTATCCATATTTGTTATTCACCTAGAGCCCTGTTTGGTTGGAGAATAAGCCCTATAATAAGGGGTCAATTCTCCTCCCGGCACGGTTCCCAATGGTACGACTATTCCCCATTATTTCATCTTATTTCACTTTTATTTTTATGTACCTTACCTACCTTTATTTCACCTTATTCTCCTTATTCCTATCTTCCAGTCAAACAAAGAATAGACCCTAATTCTCCTTATTCCCCATTCTTATTCCTGCTTATTCCCGAACTGAACGTGCCCTAGATTTTTTCGACACGCATCTGAGGTTTGGTTTGACTAGCTTAACTGAGGTGAATTTGTTCCCTACAATGGGTTTGGCACGCTTCCGCAGCATTGATGGGAATTGGTTCGTGTATTCCTATACTGTTGTATAAGTTATCCTCCTTAACCTATATTCCAATGTATATGCTTCCTGTTCATGTACTATGGTATAAGTTCATCCTCCTTACCTATATTCCCAACCCACTTGGTTTGTGCGTTCACATGCAGCCCAAGATTGTTTCATTGAACATGCGTTAATCACAAATAATAGTGTGCATGTGGATGTTGGAGAATGACCAAAGCAAAGAAATACTATACAGTATACTAATACCACGTGAGAAGAATCGTCAAGATCCACTCATCCATCGGAAAATACGGCCTATCTTGGTACATGAATGAATAGTCAACCACGATATCGTGGGCGTCTCTTTCGAAGAATTTGATGGTACTCGATTTGTTTACCAAATTCTGACTAGAAATGGTTGTTGACGAATTACTTAATGCATATAATTGCATTCCACACGACAGATGGTATATTAATTGTCCCTCCTATGCATTTGCCATGTACAACGTGCCATTGCTATAAGAGATTTCAATATATTATACCCTAAAACTTGTGTAATTATATAGTATGTTAGTGTATGTGTACATGTACACTATGCATGGATAGATACACACATATGCATAAGTCTATGCATATGTATATGAGAAAAATGTGGTTGCCCTCAATCGGTTACCTCCACCTCATTTTTCAACTAATTTTTTATTTTTTAAAAAATATCATCATGTATTTTCATCAATATATCCATCTAATATGTCATTCCAATTTCGACAAAAACAAACTCATATACCCTACATCCAAAACACGTCGATTACAACAATTCTAAGACCATTAATATTACATGTTCTAGATGGAAGACATGAGAGTCTCTATTTCTAAAGAAATTGGAATGATGTATTAGAGGAATATAGTGATGAAGATATATGATGTTGTTTTCCAAAAATAAAAATTAGCCGAAAAATGGGATAGGGACAGCCTCATTTTTCTCTATGTATATGGATATGCATACATCGTAAGTACATGTATATACATATATTTTGTATGCATTTATACTTGTGTGTGTGTGTGTATATGTATAGACAAATACATGCATGCATATACATACATACATATTTATATATGTTCATAGACAATTAGGGTTATTCGGTAGAGGAATGAGGGAAAGAGATAATTGGTTATTTATGTCCGGCCGGAAAAGAGGAATACGGGAACAAAGAAGGATAAGTGATAGTTATTCGTTATTCTCTATCTCTATTCGGTAGGAGAGGACAAATAAGGAGAGATAACGATGTTATGTTAGATAAATCTGTTAGATAAGTGATAGTCATTTGTATTTATTTTTTTTGCATGAGAAGCCAATGATGGGGGAATAGTGATAGAACCTTATCCCTTGACTCCAAAATTAAAATGTTGATCGTTTACATCAAGATAAGAAATTGAAGGAATAAGAAGGGTTATCACTCCTTATTTCTCAAACAAACAACCCGTTAAATGATTTGACTTCTTCGATTTACCATAGCCCCGTCGCTAGATTTGCCAATTCAAATACTTGAAAGGTGCTCAAAACTGGGGGCTATGATATTATTAGATGGAACATCATATATAATAGTAGTCGTGCCATCAGTACAGCGATACCAACCAACACGAATAGTCAGAACATGAATTCCTCATCTGTCGTGTGACTATCTTCCGACTTTGTGACAGCTCTTTCGCGTTCTCCGCAAATAAAAAAACATGAAATATTTTAAATTAATTATTTATTTACACGTCTATGCATAATACTTTGTTTCAAAGATCTGCGCTGGCTAAATAAAACCACCATCAGACTGAATTAAATGACAAAATTCAGAAGTACTCATTTATAATAAGGATTTTTACCCGACAGATTTTATAAATTTTTTAAAATAACTCTATCACCTTTTGCACAACGTAATTATCCCCATTGACCATGTAAATTACCTCAAAAACCACCACGGGCTTCAAATAGATTAATCGCGGGATTCATAAGGTAAGAGTTGATAAGTTTATAGGATCGATGGGGGAATTAGGTTGTTTCAAAGTTCGTGGAGGTAATTGGCAAAGTGTCAGATAAAAATCCCTTTATAATAGGTGTATGTTACACAAAATAAATCTATTAAAAAACAAGAGCCTTATTTCTAACTCGAAACAATCCGAGCCCCTTGAGCTCCTACTCCTTCTATAATATCAATTCGAATATAAAAAGACAAATTCGACGTTCGTTTTGATATGAATCGAATTGGGATGTTGGAAGTGAGTAAATCGAATCTAGGAGTCGAATTAGCATTTCAAGCAATGCAACTCGTGTGGATTATTTTTTCTATCAAATTTAAGGGACCGATTGAATTACATCCGTGTGGGTCTTCCCTCAATGTACTTCTTGTTTTTATTTCTGTTTAAATCACGTTTTATTATAATGATCTGTTGTTTTTCAAAAATGTCATATTTTACATATTACCATTAATCGCATTGTTCTCATAGGAGATGGCGGAAATTTTGAAAGAAGAAAAAATGTTTTTACTCGGTGCATGGGATCAGAATATCCTTCTTTATTGATGCCCAGTAAAAAAAGACAAAGATAGATAGATAGATAGATACAAGGTCATCAAATGAAATCAGCAAGGAATGCTTTATTGTTAAAGCAAAGGAAGGCAAAATAAAAGGCAGATCTCCGTTAAAAAAAATTCGATGGAGACGGTTCTCGCAACCACCGACCCTCAACATTTACGGTTGCTTAGTTCGATCATCGAAACCATTTTAGCATCTATGCCATCAAACGATAACTTCTCCTAGAAAAACTCTAATCTAGCCGAAAATTACTTTTTCCATTCTCCACATAACGGAAATTGATTTCCGTCGTCCGATGATATAGCCTAAGTATGAGTGAACTTTATAAATCCATGTTTCTTCGTGCAGCTTGCTTGATCCTTTTGTGTGTGTGTTCCACTTCTGCAATTCACAGCACAAACTTTACGAAGAGGCAACTTCTACCTCAAGCATTGGTTCCCTCGCACTAAAAAGAAAGAAAAAGACCACGTCAATAGAAATCATAAGCCATCCATCACCCGGAAACTTCCATTTCACCTAACGGCGTGTTTGGAATGCCGGAAAGGAATCATGATGGAATGGAATCATTTATGGAATGGAATGGGCTAATGAATGTAAAGGAATTAATCTCTCCATTATTACGTTTGGTACAACTAAGGAATGTAATCAACAAATGAGGTTCCAAATCCTTTCTTATGTTTGCTGTGTCCTTGTATGAATGGAATGAAATCTGGCTAATTGCAGTTTTCATCCATCCTTATTCTACTATTATGGTATAGATAGCATCCTCATTTAAAATTTTGAAACACCATTATTAGCACAAATATAAACAACTAATTTTAGAGTTATCAACTCTTATTACAAAATATTGATAACTAGGCAAAACATTATTTAAAACAAATAAAAATCTCACTATTACTTCAGAAACTAATTACTTCAATTCAGGAATTCTCTGATAAATTCTTCTTTGTCATCATCTGAAAGGGTGAAGAAGACATCTATTGCTTCTGGATCATGAGCCATCTTCAAGCAAGCTCTATGTCGTTCTTTTTTGTCAAATACCTCAAATTTTTTAATTTCTTCATTTAACTTCAATCGGTATTGTGCAGCATTACCACCCAATGCTTGACTAAATTGTATTGTTGCCTCTCTAATCTCCGATGAAATTAACTTTGCAGCATCCATAATAGCTTTCCCCATGTTATCAGCTCCTGATCTTCTTCGTTTATTACGACTATTGTTGTAGCTTATATTTTCATGCCCATCTCTGGATAGGAGTGGTTCTTCATTCTCAATCTCATTCCTCTCAATTTCATCATTAGCCATAACATTTTCATTTGATGTTTCAAGATTGATCTCATCAGCTATCTCTGCAGCCCCTTGTGCAAGATTTCCAGTAGCACGATCTTTACCAAATATAGTGCAAAATTCACTATAAAATGGAAATCATTATATAAATAACATTATAATAAAACTTACTTGTATGTAATTCTCCCAGACATGATTTTCTGCGACGACGCACTTTATGTTTGAATCATATCCAAAACCACTTGTACTTCCATGTAGCATATCCCATATGATAGCAAAATGAGTTTTAAATGTTTTTATTCGTGATTCAATATGCGGCTTTCCTTTTAATCCACGTCCTGGTAGTTTTTGTTCAAGGCTCCTTTCCAAAATTCCCAAATATCCAGATTTGAAGCCGTTGTCAGCTTTATGCGTTCCTGCTTGTACCAACTCTAAGAGGGATTCGATTAATTTTTGATCTTCTTCTTCTGTCCATTTTCTCTTATTCTTACCAGGACCAAAACTCACATCAATATTTTGACTCATACCTATTCAAGAAATTCAATATTATTTATTTTTTAGAGGAATACATCAAACAAGAAAAATAAACATGAGAAAAACATATGAAATATAAAAGGGGGGCATTCTATTTCCACTAAAACCATGCATTAAACATTTCATTAGCCAAATTATCTCTCCATGTGTTCCACCCATCTGATGCTTCAACAGTTGTTATTGGATCAACATCCTCATCATTCGACGTGTCTTCAACAGGTTCCACGAGAACTTCATTTTCCATAGGATCCCTTTCCATCTCCTTTCTTATATGGTTGTGAAGTAAACAACATGCAAGAATTATTTTATTTTGAACTTTTATCGGATAAAATGTGGGACTTCTTAAAATTGCCCATCTACACTTAAGTAAACCAAAACATCTTTCTATCACATTTCTGGCAGATCCATGCTTCATATTAAAAAATTCTTTTGATGTTGTTGGTTGGTAGCCATGTCTCCATGTGTTAAGATGATAGCGTTGACCTCTATACGGAGCAAGAAATCCTTCTCCATTCATATATCCACAATCCACCAAGTAACATTGTCCTATATTTGAAACAATTCAAAATTATAATTTTTTGTAATACTAAAAATGATACTTGACGTTAAATGACATGTTTTTACCATTTGGAATAACTAAGCCATCTCTTCGAGAAACCGCATCACGTAAAACACGGCTATCTGTTGCTGAACCTTCCCAACCAGATAATACATATATAAATTGCATATCCGGTGCACAGACTCCCAAAACATTGACTGCAATTGTTTGCTTTCTTGTCCTGTATCTTGGTTTATCGATTTCTGGAACTATTACATCAATATATGTGCCATCAAGAGCACCTAAACAATTCTGGACAAGAGAAGCTTCTATTAGCATTTAGAATCTTATACACGAGTAGAAAATATGTATTTAAATTAATTACCTTAAACCATTTCCATCGATCATCATTGGAATTTTCCGGGATAGGTTGTGGCTTCTTATATAGTTCCTTATGGAGACGTATAACAGCATTTAATACTCGATGAAAATGTCTACTTATTGTCTCCCCAGAACGAATAAAGTGGAAATTAATAACTCTGCTCTTCATATGATGTGCTAATATCTGGAGAAAGATAGCAACTTGTTCATCAACATTAATATTTCTAGTATCACTCAATTTTCCAACGGTCCTGAGCATGCCACATAATTTTTCAAAAGCAAACCTATCCATCCTTGTCAAATTGTGGCAACTAGTATCATTATCATACAACAATCTCCGTAATGATTCACTTCGCCGAACATCTAAATCATGCCTCCCTTTTTTTACAAAATTTGTTGTGTAATACCAAAACATAACCTCTCGGATAATGGTAAATAAAAGATTTACCAATTGCAACAATTTCATCCAATAATTCATCACAACAACGAATCTTATGTAATGCTTTCTTTTCCTCAAAACATATGGTAGACGAGCCATAACTACATAAAATATAAAAAAATGTTATTATTTTATTCAAAATATGCAACACTAGGAATAAACAACTGTAACACATTTTTGAAGCTTTATCAACATATTTCATATCAGGCATAAAAAGATAACGTCATACAAATACGATTCCATATATGCAAAGGCATGGCGTTTGTCTATTGTTCATATCCCATATATGCTAAGGTATGGCGTTTGTCTATTTTTTTGATGCATATGGCGTTTGTCTATTGATATGCAAAGGTATGGCATATGTGTAAAATGTTAAATTTTATACAAAAGAAATACAATAACTACTCTCATATGGATTTTCTCATGCAGATTTTCCTAACCTATGAATTATAAATTAAGATTGATGCATACCTGTATGAGATGGATCTGAACAACAATTGCTGTCACTGAAATTGATGAACGAAGGAATCCTCACAAATATGGGTCACGTTTGTGATTCCTCCACTGGAAACGGCATTCCTCAAGTTTTGAGATGAATATGGGTTAGTGATTCACGAATGGATAAGATATTTAAATATGTGCATGATTGGGGAGTAGGGATAATATATTTAAATATGTGAGATTAACATGAGCTGGGTATGCACGTATGACTCGGAAACTGCATCCTAATTGCCCGGAGGTTTTTGAATCGAAATTCCCGAGAGGGCTTTGAATCGTAATTCCCAGGGGGGGTGCCGTTAATGGTCAATCCCATATTTTTAGGAATGGCGTTTCCAATGGAATTCTATTTCTTTTCGTTTGTGTAACTACCAAATACAGGAAACCTCGTTAATTAGGAATGAGAATTCCATTCCATCTTTGTTTACCGTAATCCAAACACGCCGTAAAGGAAAAAGATCTCAGACACAAAGATATCATCACCATCCCTCCACAAAAGAAAGGAAAAGAACCTCAACTTTTTCAACAGCATACATATCCCGTGCCCGCCTGCTCATGGGCCTTTGGTTCAACAAAGCAACGAAGGTGAACACCCACCTTGGGCCTCCGTCGCGGCCCACGAACCACCCATAGGCCCCGCATCCATGTACCGTCACCGTTGCCGGCCCCGCCCGCGTCGGCCTCATCCCTCGAGGACAATGGGCTTGGGAGGAGAAACGGGAGAGGAGATGGGGACCATGCCCTTCACGGGTCTGCGGCACTTTGTTGGGATTAAGAGATGTGGGTCTCTCATGAGCTATATGATATCCCACTTGGGGTATTGGACTTGTGTATGGTTAGAGGCCAACACAGCACAGCTCACACCAATGTGTCCGCTGCTGCCTTACAAAGCATCCCAAGTTTTTCCAACTAAGCGGTCAGAGATCACGGTGGCCTTATTGTGGGTCTTTGCGTTTAATTATTAGGTCATTGCGTGTGTGCCTAATCGACCCCCAAGATGCCATTTGAAGTTGATTAGAGAGACAAAATGCTTACTGGACCGTGGGTCAAGGAATAAAGAATAATAAAGCTGGCATCTCCGAAAGACCAATGATGGAGAGGATGTGAACCATTCTCGCAGACATTTTCGAAAAGTTGGAGGTAGTAGTGTATATATAATAGCAATGTAAATTTTGAACATGTCAACCCATTGGATGAAATTTGGAAGATAGGTTACAACCCATGGATTTAGTCATCCCAAGATTGGATAATATCGACGCGAACAACCCAGCGAAAAAAAAAAAGAGGCACGCTTTCATCTGGTATTTACCCATATTAAATTCTGCAATTGGACGTTCACCTGCACTTGAGATAATGATCTTAGGGCAATTGTCAAAGATTGAGACCTTGGGTGCCTGCCAAATCCGAAGAAAGAAAAGTCTCTCTTGTCCAAAACTTACCAAACTCCTACCGCCGACTTATCAGAAAAATTATACGGGTCATTAATTTCAGATCACGTTTTGACATGATGCTGGTTACAATTGTTGAGGCAAAATCGATCATCAGTTCGCCAAAGATGACGGAATGGAAATTATGTCCCACCCATTCAAATGACAGCTCTAAACGCAATTCAAATTTAGCAGCTTCAAAATGAGAATACTCAATGCTATCAGATCACATTCAAACATTTCAGTACACCATGAATATAGTTAAGTTCTTGGAGGACCCAAAAAGACCAAACGTAGGTGTCTGCTAACTCAGAAAGAATAGTAGATGCCATTTGAAACAAGCATAGAAGGCCTCTTCAAACAGTCGGGAAAGGAAAATCCTCAAAAGACACAACACAGTAAAATGTAAAAGAGAGGACAGAGCTCGATTCCCCCCATCTGACTTCTTCAGTAATTTCATTTGAAAACATATTTAATTTCTTCCAGGATGGTCTTTAAATTTTGCATAGGATCGCCTTTTGGCTTTTGGTTTAGGCTGATGCTGACTATTTATTCTAACCAGTCTTTTGATGAATGGATTGTTATTTTCATAACATAAAGTTAGTTTTCTCCTGCATGGATAAGGGACACCCAATACCAGCAAACATAAACGGGAGAGTTCCACAGTTTATGCAATAAACATAAGGAAAGAAATCGGCGCTACTCTTCTTCTTGGTGGAGGAGCGTTTCTGCTTATTCCCCATCCAATGGGTAGAAATGGGCTTCTGGTCTCGTGCGGTTGTAGCTGCTATCTCGTACCAAGGACCAGCTTTTTGATGAACTTTTGATGGATAGACTTTCTGTCGGTGATCTGCTCTCGGGTGGTTTTGAGTCTGTTGGACGTTTTAATTAGTTACCTTTTCGCTTGTCGGGGCACGGTCTAATGATTGACGTTGTAGTTGTGCCCCGCATATGTGCTGGCCCCTTCCTTCTCTCTCCTTTAACATTGAGAGTTTTTGTGTAGGGCAGGGCTATAATCAAGATTAATGAACTTCGACTTGTTTTCCACAAAAACATGCCTCGAGCTTTACCCTGTTATGTTTCCTTTACCTTTGCAGCAAAGAACTGATGCACTCCATGAGCCCGCACCCATGTACCCATCACCATATCGCTCCAAAGGACTGCACCTCTTTAACTCCTTATGAACTATTACTTGCTCTGTTTTTGGCCCTATGAGCTAAGTTACCAGTTGTAAATACTGGGATCTCCTATAACGGTGATTCTGCTGTGGTTTTTCGTTGGGTGTAGCTGCATATGGTTGGGCTACTCTCGTGACGTGTTTTGAAACTCTCTGTTGCGTGGTGCAGATGCCCTTCTTTCTGCTTTTGAAGAAATGAATTTGATCGTTTGATAAAAAAAATGAATTTTCACTCAAAAGGACAGCAGATCCAACGTTGATCAAGTCAATGGGAGAAGTCAACACCATTACACGTTACCGTAGGTTGGCATCTCACCCTCAGGAAGAGAATCAGCAATTCTTTTACCAAGTCCTGACCATACACTAACCAGGACGCATGCGATCTTGAAGGATAAAGGCAATAAATTGGAGAATGTAGCATAGCAATCCACTTGCAAACCGATAAAAATGCATTAACAGCAACAAGGTATTCTCAGAGACCTGATCATTTAACAGATCGTGGGCAAAACACCAAACACAAATCACTCCAGTGTCGGAGCAATGAAATAAAAAAAACCACTGAAGCAACCTCAAAATGTCACCAACAATGATCAAATTCACTCTAAACCATTGGCAGTGTAAAAAGCTGCTAACATGCTTAGTTATGTTTCTCTTACATCTTGCAAAACTAATGCAAGAAAAGGTAGAAGCCAGTGTCATCTCAAAAGAAGCCAGTACTGGGTAGAAGTTCTTGTAAAAAGAAAAGGTCCCATATACAGGATTTCAAGAGTTGGAAAGCATGGTGTTTAAAGAACTCTGGATTTGCACCTAAAATGTGGAAATCACAGTAACTATCTGTCAAAGTCAAGAATCAAGTGCAGAATTTACCAGATAATAAACTACTACTTCAGATTGGAATGAGGTAGCTTCAGTAAGAGTTCACGTATTTTACCAGATAATAAACTACTACTTCAGGTCACATGCCATGACAGGAAAAAATAACAAGAATTATGCGATGCCAAGAAAAATAGTGCGTGCAACAAACATCAATCAAGTTAACCATAGTTTCTTGATAAAGATACCGTGAGAAAAATAAAGCCATCGGTGTCTCCCATATACAGGATTTCAAGAGTTGGAAAGCATTTAAAATGTGGAAATCACATTAACTATCTGCTCAAATCAAGAATCAAGTGTAGAAGTTATGCTTCCATTCCTAAAATCAGAACACCAGATAATGAACAACTACTTCAGATCACATGCCACGCAGGAAGAAATAATGTGAATTATGCAATGCCAAGAAAAATAGTGCAAGCAACAAACATCAATCAACAAGTTAACCACAGTTTCTTGATAAAGACATCATGAGAAAACAACGGCATCGGTGTCCTGCACGTTTTATCACAACATAACCAAAACCATGCCAACAGCATGGTTTATAACCTAAATTAGGGTCGTTTTGTGCAATCACAATGGCAGCTAAACAAGTACATAGTTCTGCAATTCAAGCAGGAAAGTTGTGCACATTTCCATTTCTCACAACATTGACCATACCCGCACTAAACTATTGTGTGTTACAAGTAAATATAAGAGAATAGGGTTGTGAAAGATCCAGCATGGTGTTCCCTAAGTAGGTCGAATGACAATTCCAAATCTATGCATGGTTTTAGCTTGATCATATAAGACCAACCAGGCTGGCAGGAAGAGAAAAAAACAGCTGACTTGTTGAAATTATCAACCGCAACCTTTATAACGCTATGACCGCATTCTTGGACCTATGGAATAGTGTTGGACCACACCACCTAGTTTTTTAGCCTTAGCTAATAAGTGCACTGACCATACATGTGCTACCCTTTGGTGAGAATCAAACTGTCAATCTGAATATCATAAATGAAAATGGACTGCAGAACTTAATATTTCTCTAATCGGTGGAGATAATTTCAAAATGCATAAGCCTAAGCCTCATGGAGCAATTCACTAACTTGAGGCTTTCTGGAAAAAACGATATATCCTCCCAACGGAATACCCAAATTGCTATCATTTACATGTAGCACAACTTCACAGAAATATTCACGGATATTTTAGATTTCCAATGACGGCATCTTCCAGAATAAATGTGTGAGAAGTTGGTCGTTAGTTTTACAAGAGTCAAGGAAGATTGAACAAGTGTGGAAGTAAAAAATGAAGCATGGTCCTGCTTGTTTGAACCAAAGCCCCAAGTGTAGATCGTGATCTAGATAGAGGCAAAGATCAAAACTCCATCCAACATAGGAAAGGACAACCAACAAGCATCAAATCCCAGTTACCCACAAATCCCATCAATCGGGGCCCAACTATGCAGCAACTCCCTGTTACATAAAGGGACCCTGTTCATACGTGATTTACATGAAACCCTGATCCCAAATCAAGAATATGGGGATCCGTCATATAATGCTCACCCTTTCTCCTATACTTGTCCAGAAAAAAAGAAGTCGACCAAGTTGGGAGAACAAATGGATCAAGAAAAAAAATCACTTCCATTTTTTCCTCATTAAGTCATTCTTATTTTTGTGGCTTTTACTTCAAATGGCCTCTTTTTTGATCTTCTTTTTTTGCAGATGATGCAGCCCACAGTTGGGCTCAAAAACTCATCTGCCCTTTTTTTTAAAATCACTTGCAGACGACCAAATTGGCGTGAGTAGCACTCTGTTTTGCCTCCCCTCTTTTTTACTCCCTTTGTTTTTTTCTTGAATGTGCAAGCAGTCGAATTGGCCCCACTTCTTTTGACTCTCTACAGGGACAGGGCTTTCTTCTAGTCCCAAAACAAATAACAAAGCCTTTTCCCACAATTAAGTAGGATCGGCTACATGGACTTTTTCCCTTCATTTAGATCTATTTTGGGCCATTCTCTAGATTAAATCCAAATAACTAAGATCCCTTCGGATAGTCGCATTCCAACACTTCTTGGGCCTTCCTCACCCTTTCTTAGCCCGCTCAACATCACAAATATCGCATCTTCTAAATGGTGCATCAACCGATCTTTGCAAATGGTCAAACCATCTTAAGCAATTTTCTCTCGTCTTATAATCTGTCGGAGCTACATAAACTTTCCAATTGATCGCATCAACCGGATCCGATTTTTTCGTGTATGAGCACGCATCCACCTTGACATTTTCATATATGCTATTGTTATTCTATGCACATGTCTACGATTCACGGGCCAACATTCTGATCCATAGTTCATAGCAGGTATCATGGCTACTTTATAATACTTTCCTTTGAGGAGTCTTACACCATGCTTGCTGGATACTCGTACCTTGTCAGCAGTGCTCTTGCAGTGGTGCTCCGCCTAGATGGAGATGCGCATGGGAGGTGGTTGCGCCACCATGTGAGTAGGTGAGAGAATGGCAACGCTTGGATAGTTTCTTTATGGATATTAGGCACAAGGAGTTGTATGACTAGAGACCTATCCTCGGTGCCCTAGTTGGATTGTGCCTTCTGATTCATGCACTTGGGGAAGAAGCCTTCATGCACGAAGGCGCACCGAAAAGAGGGATCTTGTGCCTGTAGAGGGAGTTGTGTTACATCTGGATAGATTGCGAAGGACATAGATGTTGGGAAATGACCACGCCTAGGATCTTCGTGCATCAAGATTTCTCTTCTATTTCATCTTTGATTTCCCGAACACAACAACAACAACAAAGCCTTTCCCACAATTAAGTAGGGTCGGCTACATGGATTCCTCGCCTTCATTCAGATTTATCGTGGATCAATCTCGGGCTTATATCCACAAAACTAAGATCCCTTCGTATAGTCTCTTTCCAACACTTCTTGGGTCGTCCTTGTCCTCTCTTAACCGGCTCAACATCCCAACACTCGCATCTCTTAACTGGTGTAGCAGCTGATCTTCTTTGCAAATGATCAAACCATCTTAAGCGATTTTCTCGCATCTTATCCTCGATCGAAGCTTGATGCAGCGTAAACTGGAGAAATAGGGCCACATTTTTATCTACTTTTTATCCGTTAATTTTATTTACATTTATTTTGAGTCATCATAATTTTATTTTAAAATAAGAGATCGTGTGTGATCTCTAAAGTAGTTAGTTTCAATTTGAATTTCAAATTAGTCGGTTAGAGTCAAATTAGGATAATTAGTTTGAACTCGAATTTGAGTTTCTATTTTTGTAATCCCATCCCTCCTATAAAAAGGGATGATAGACTAGTTGTTTAGTAAGTTCAGTTGATATGAAAAATTGAGATTTTATCTCTCTCCTTCTCTCGTCTCTCTCTCCCTACGTGGTCTTCACGTTTCTCTCCTACAAACCCCTCGTGTTCCTGACGAGCTTCTTCTCTCAACCCCTCCATTCTCTTCTCAATCCCTCCATTTTCTTCTCCACCAAAATCCGCCGTCAAATATTTTATTTTTCGCCGTCGCCGAAAATCAATCTGCATCAATTGGTATCAGAGCATGGCCTACAGATCGTCCTCACGATCTAACGATCCGTCCAGACGTTCGCGCCGACATGCGACGAAAGACCATCATTCGTCGGGAGACGAATTTTTCAAGCGGAGGAGAATTGATGCAGCGTAAACTGGAGAAATAGGGCCACATTTTTATCTACTTTTTATCCGTTAATTTTATTTACGTTTATTTTGAGTCGTCATAATTTTATTTTAAAATAAGAGATCGTGTGTGATCTCTAAAGTAGTTAGTTTCAATTTGAATTTCAAATTAGTCGGTTAGAGTCAAATTAGGATAATTAGTTTGAACTCGAATTTGAGTTTCTATTTTTGTAATCCCATCCCTCCTATAAAAAGGGATGATAGACTAGTTGTTTAGTAAGTTCAGTTGATATGAAAAATTGAGATTTTATCTCTCTCCTTCTCTCGTCTCTCTCTCCCCACGTGGTCTTCACGTTTCTCTCCTCCAAACCCCTCGTGTTCCTGACGAGCTTCTTCTCTCAACCCCTCCATTCTCTTCTCAATCCCTCCATTTTCTTCTCCACCAAAATCCACCGTCAAATATTTTATTTTTCGTCGTCGCCGAAAATCAATCTGCATCAAAGCTACACCAACTTTCTTCCTGATTACATCATTCCGAATCCGATCTTTACGTGTGTGTGTGTCAACACATCTATCGTAGCATTTTCATTTCTGCTACAGTCATTCTCTGCACATGTCTACGATTCATAGGCCAACATTCAGATCCATAGAGCATAGCAGGTCTCACAGCTGCTTTGTAAAACTTTCCTTTAATTTTTAAAGGAATTTTCTTATCACATAGGACTGCAGAGGCTCCTCTCCACTTTAACCAGCCTGCATTTATTCTATCAGTAACATCTCCATCAATTTCCCCATCAAGCTGCAAAATAGATCCTAGATATCTAAAAGAATCTCTCTTCTGAATGTTATCGTCACCAATCTTTACCTCGATTCCTTCACCACTACTTCCATCAAAGGTGCATTTCATATATTCCATCTTAGCCCCACTTATACGAAAGCCTTTAGTCTCCAACTCATGTCTCCAGGCCTCAAGCTTCGCATTTATTCCATCTCTAGTCTCGTCAATCAAAACAATATCATCAGCGAATAACATACACTAAGGTAACTCATCCTGAATGTGACTTGTCAACTCTTCCATAATCAAAGTAAAAAGAAATGGACTCAAAGTTGAACCTAGATGTAATCCAATGTTGATGTCAAAATAGCTAGTCTTTCCACATGGGTTCCTTACACAAGATAATGCCCTATCATACATGTCCTTTATGAGGTTAATGTATAGGAAAGGTGTGTGGCTCTTCTCCAAAACTCTCCACAATATCTCTCGTGGGACAGAATCATAAGTCTTCTCCAAATCAATAAAGATCATATGGAGGTTCTTCCTTTTAGCTCTAAAAATCTCCATTGTTCTCCTCAGCAAATGGATGGCTTCAATAGTTGAGCGACCTGGCATGAATCTGAATTAGTTTTCTTTTACGTTGGAAACTTACCTCAACCTTCTTTCGATCACATGTTCCCAAATTTTTATAGTGTGACTCATCAGCTTGATACCTCTATAATTTGAACAATTTTGAATGTCTCCTTTATTCTTATAAAGAGGCACCACGATACTCCAATCTTCATGCATTTTCTTACTTTGCCAAATAACATTGAATAGATTCGTAAGCCAAGTCAAACCACGCTCACCTAAAACACTCCATACTTTTACAGGGATGTCATCAGGTCCTACACCTTTCCCAAGTCTCATAACCTTCAGAGCCTCCTCTACTTCTTTCTTCGTATCCGTCTATAGCTTGCACGATTCAAGTAACTTTCGCTACTAGGTAGCTCACCCAAAGTGATCTCTCTATTTCCTTCCCCATTGAAAAGTTTATGGAAGTATTGCTCCCATCTAGTCTCGATATCCTTCTAAGTAACAAGCACGTGACCTTCCTCGTCTTTAATGCATCTCACTTGAGAAAGATCTTTGGTCTTTCTTTCTCTTTCTTTGGTCATCCTGAATATATCCTTCTCGCCCTCCTTAGAGTCGAGGTTTTTATACAAAACCTCATAAGCTTTTGACATAGCTTCGCTTACAGCTTTCTTTGCTTCCTTCTTCGTTATTTTATAGTTTGTGACAGCTACCTCTGTTCTATCCTTAGACATCGCTTTAAAGCATGCTCTTTTAAATTTTAGGTTCTCTTGCACCCCTTCACTCCACTACTAAGCCTCCTTTTGACATGGAGCACCTCCTTTTGACTCGCCTAGCATCTCTTTGGCTACCTTTCGGATACAAGATGCCACTGCCTCACACATCTCGTCTGCACTTCCGCTACAATCCCAAGATAAGTCTTCTAAAACCTTCTCCCTGAAGCACGACTACTTCAGTGGTAGATTCCACCATCTAGTTCTAATGATCTTAGGAACCCTCCTTTTCTCGACCAGACCTTTTATTTGTACATCCAAGACTAATAAGCGATGTTGGGTAATCAAACTCTCTCCTGGGATTACTTTGCAGTCTTTACGACACAACCGATCTCTTCTCCTCAACTCAAAGTAATCTATCTATGTTCTAATTGCAGAGAATATTATGTAGTCAGTGTATCAGTTTCTCTATTTTTTATTTTCTCGATACCCTCTTATGTAATTTACCCATGGGTCCTCTCTATATAAGAGAGCCTAGGGTTCTATGGAATAAACAGATTGCTCATTTCCACCAACATGGTATCAGAGCCAAAACCCTAACCTAAAACCCTACCACCCCCCCCCCACTTCTCGGCGTCGCCGCCGCCCTTCACCGTAGGGTGCCGCCACTCTGGTCCTCCCCTTCTTCTGTCGTCGCACCCTCCAACGTCGGCCCCACCTCATCACCAGCTCTCCGTCGCCGAACCTCTCTCCAACGTAGGGGACCTCCACCGCCGGGTCCCCTTCCCTCCAATGCCGACACCCCTTCTTTCGTCGGCCTCTCTCTCTCTCCATGGATTTGAGTGCGTAAAGTCTACACATGCACTCAAATCCTATCAAGTTTATGTAAACACTTGTTTCTTGTCTACAATCCCTAGTTCTTTGTATCCGGCGACATGTCAGAAAACAAAGTTGATATGCCCTCCATAGGCGCATTTAAATGTCTAGTGCCAATAGTTAAGATGGATGGGACGAACTACGAGCTCTGGGCGATGCAGTTCACGAGTCTCATGAAGTCGAACGATAAGAAGCATATTCTTACTGAGGAAGAGCCGGTATAGAAGACCGGGATCTATGCCTCCTAGGAGGTTGACGATTCATATGCCAAGGTTTGGATGTCAGGCACGTTGTCCATGGAGATTGCCAATGATGTACTCCATCAGCCCCCCGCTAAGGTGATGTGTGGCATACTCACATATTCACAGGTGCGGAATGATACCAAGATGTTACACCTCCAGCATGATATTTTCACGATGAAGCAGAATGGGTGACCACTTCACTCTTTGTATACATCCCTGAGGAGGATGTTTTAGAAACTATATAGCACTATACCCCTCACGGTTACCCTGAGTAGCAGAAGACCTTCCGAAATGCTACCATGGTAGGGGTACTGCTAGCAGCACTTGATCCTGAGTATGAGGTATCCCGATCTCAGATACTTGCCGATGCTACCATTCCTCCTATAGAGGAAGTTTACCGGAGGCTTAGCTGCAACTTTGTTCCTTCCAGCACTTCTACTCCACCACCTTCGGCGATGGTTGTGCCGTGAGGGAGAGGTGGTCAGTCTTCCTTTCGTGGACGTGAACCTCGTGGTCGAGGAGGTCGTTTTCGCTAACCATGTACTTCCTGCCATCGCACAGGTCACTCCGAGGATACATGTTATTCTACGCATGGGTTTCCAGCATTGGCGCGTGTAGCTGAGCATGTTACATCTCCGTCTGCATCCACTTCAAATCACCGGTTTGAGGAACTTGTGGTACGATTGCGCGATATTATGCCTTAACCATCTACAGATTCTCCAGGAGGATCTACAGATATTGTTGCTTCAGCATCTTCCAGTACTTCTGTCGTTGTCAGTACCTCAGGTAGTGCTTTTGCTTTTACATCCTGTCATGATCTATCAGACTGGATTATGGACTCTGGCGCAACCCATCATCTCTGCTGCGACAGACATAGACTTGAGTCATACAGAGACATCCCACCTGTACGCTCAGTGATCATAGTTGATGGGTCTCATTCCCCCATCGTTGGACAGGGGGAGATTACCTTGTCATCGTCCATTCATTTACAGAATGTTATACATGCTCCTGAATTCTCCATGAATCTACTGTCTATTAGTCAGATTACGAAGGATTTGCTCTGTCGTGCTATATTTGACCCATCTTCTCTTATTTTTCAAGACATACTAACGGACAAGGTGATTGGTTGTGTCTATGAGCACAATGGTCTCTATCGTCTAGTCCGGAATTCATATGCTGGTGTCTCTTCCTACTCAGCTGGATCAGTCTCTCCGTACACCTGGCATCTACGCTTTGGTCACCACCCGCTTCAAAAGATGTGTCATGTCTTGCCTCAGATCTCTCCAAGTTCGTCGTTTCGATGTGAAGCCTGTCAGTTGGGAAAGCATCATCGAGCTAGCTTTCCTAATCGTCAGTGTCGGCGTAGTAGCTCCTCTTTTGAATTATTTCATGTTGATATTTGGGGTCCAAGTTGTGTCCCTGATCATCAGGGACACAAGTTCTATCTTGTCGTAGTTTTTGACTTCTCCCGTGTATCGTGAGTATTTCTTTTAAAGAATAAATCTGAAGAAGGGGATGTTATTAGAAATCTTATCATTGAAGTGCAGAATGTTTTTTCTTCTTTTGTCAAATGTATTCGTATGGATAATGCGTTGGAATTCTGCACTCGCTATCTCTCCCATTTCTTTTCGTCCAAAGGTATTATTCATCAAACCACATGTGCTTACACATCTCAATAGAATGGAGTGGCAGAGCATCACTCGAACCCTACTTATCCGGAGTTGTGCGCCTATCACCTTTTGGGGGGATGTTGTTCTTACGGCCTGCTACCTTGTCAACTGTATGTCGTCCTCTATACTCGGTGAGAAAATTCCTCTTTCTGTTATATTTCCAGAGAAGGAATTAAATTCTCTTACCCCTCTAACTTTGGTGTTGTAGCTTTTGTTCACTACTTGTCTCCCGGACTTGACAAACTTTTACCTAGAGCTGTCAAGTGTGTCTTTGTGGGTTACTCTCGGACTCAAAAGGGTTACCGTTGTTATGACACTGTAAACAGGAAGTATTCACAGTGAAGTACCATGCAGATGGGAGCCTTGGTTATTGCTCCGTCCGACGCATCTATTGTTAGCTGCAAATGGGTATTCACGGTGAAGTACCATGCAGATGGGAGCCTTGACCGGTACAAGGCACAGCCAGTGGCAAGAGGCTTTACTCAAACATATGGTGTGGACTATTTAGATATATTCTCTCCAGTAGCTCGTCACTCTACTCTTCGCAATCTTCTATCTGTTGTTGTGGTACGTGATTGGTCCATATTTCAACTTGATGTCAAGAATGCATTCTTGTATGGTGATTTGTAGGAAGAAGTCTACATGCAACAACCACCGGGGTTTGCTGCTGAGGGGGGGAATCATCTAGTGTGTAGACTTCACAAGGCGATAATGGACTTAAACAGAGCCCAAGGGTGTGGTTCCAGAAGCTTTCCCACCTAATTGAAAGACAGGGATTTAAAAGATCAAATTCAGATCACGCGTTGTTTATTCAGAAGACTTCTAGAGGTACGGTTGTCACCATGGTATATGTTGATGATATTTAGTTTACAGGAGATGATGCTCAGGGGGTAGAGATGGCAAAAGTATTTTTGGGCCGTCAGTTTGTCACGAAGGATCTTGGTACCCTACGATATTTTCTGGGGTTGGAGTTTGCCAGGAATGCACAGGGTCTGGTGATGACCCAGAGGAAATATATTATAGATTGCTAGTTGAAACACGCATGGTTGGATTTAGACCATCGAGCACTCCTATGGATCCAAGTATGAAATTATATGACAATGATACTGAAGAGGTGGACAGGAGAAGATATAGAGAGATGGTAGGTAAGCTTCTTTACATCACTATAACTCGACTGATATTGCTTTTGGAGTAAGTCGAGTGAGTCAATTTAAGGAGCAGCCAAGACAGGTATATATGGATGCTATATACATGATACTAAGGTATCTAAAGTCTTCTCCAGGCTCAGGATTGTTGTTTAGAAAGAACACAGATTTATCTATATCGGCTTGTGCAGATGCAGACTATGCAGGACATCCTACGGATCGTAAGTCTACTTCAAGCTTTGCAGTTTTTGTGGGTAGCTCTCTGGTTTTTTGGAAAAGCAAGAAACAAACTGTTGTGGCGAGATCCAGTGCTGAATCTGAATATAGGTCCATGGCACAAGCAAGCACGGAAATGAAGTGGGTTCGATCTGTACTAGAAACTTGCATATAGATGTACCTCTACCCATGTAGCTACAGTGTAACAATCAAGTTGCTTTGTTCATTGCCAATAATCCAGCATTTCATGAAAGAACGAAACATATTGAGGTAGACTGTCACTATACTAGAGATATGATCTAGAAGGGCTTGATTTCTACTTCACATGTTAGTTCTGAGGAGCAGACTGCCGATATTTTCACCAAGCGATTGCTTAGAGGACCTTTCCATAGATGTTCTTCCAAGCTGAGCATGATTGATATCTATGCTCCATCTTGAGGGGAGTGTAGAGAATATTATGTAGTCGGTGTATCAGTTTCTCTATTTTTTATTTTCTCGATACCCTCTTATGTAATTTACCCATGGGTCCTCTCTATATAAGAGAGCCTAGGGTTCTATGGAATAAACAGATTACTCATTTCCACCAACATTGATTGGCCCACTCTTATAAGTAACTAAATGCTCCTCCCTCTTCTTGAAGAGAGTTTTTGCCATGAAAAGATCATATGCTGTTACAAAATCCAGAATGATTTTTTCCTCTTCATTTCTATCCCCAAAACCATGTCCTCCATGAACACTAGCATACCCTGAAGCATCTTTTCTCACATGTCTATTAAGATCTCCACCTATGCAAATCATCTCTCTTTGTGGAATTCCTTGTAAAATCTTATCCAGATCCTCCCAAAAAGCTTGTTTAGTCCTTTCATATCATCCAATTTGTGGTGCATAAACTGAGATGATATTCAGAATTTCTTCTTCAAGCACCAATTTTAGCAAAATAATCCCATCCCCGAATCTTTGCACTTCAACCATACAATCCTTCAAATCCTTATGAACAACCACTCCAACATTGTTTCTACCCTTATCTTTACCTGAATACCAAAGTTTAAAGCATGTCTTCTCGATCTCCCTTGTTATCTCTTCAACCAATTTAGTCTCTTGAAGACATAGTACATGAATCTTCCATCTTTCCATCGTATCCACTATCTCCAATTTTTCAGTTAAAGGGACAGTGTCTGAGTAATAGTACATACAAATAAGGGTTTTTATCAATTGTGCTCCTCCGAGATATTTCAATATCAGTTATGCCATTCCCTTTTTAGGAATATCAGTTGTGCCTCCAACTTCTTATCGTTCCATTACTTGCGCCCCTCGGGTTAATTATCGTCCATCCTTAACGCAAATGGAAGTTAACTTTGGGGACACGTCCGAAATTAAATTTTAAGAAGGGACTAAAAAATGTCCATCTCCCTCTACCTCCTCCTACTCCATACCCCATCCTCTTCCTCCCCCTTCTCTTCATCCTCCCAGCCTCCTACTCCACCTATGGTGCCTCGTTTCCCCACCCTGCACCTCTCCCCGCCCACACACCTCCCCCTCCGCCTCGAGGTCCTCCCCCCACCCCTGTACCTCCACCCAGCCCGCACACCTCCCCCACTGTCCTTATGTTCTCCCCTTCGCCCCTGCATCCCCCTCCCCCGCCCCGAGGTCCTGCCCCGTCTCCGTATCTCCCCTCCGCCCCTTACCTCCATCCCCTGACCCCACACCTCTCTCCGCCCACGTACCTCCTGTTTCGCCCTGAGGTCCTCCCCCCGCCCTTGCACCTTCATCCAACATGCATACCTCCCCCTCTGCCTCGATGTCCTCCCCTTCGCCCCTACACCCCCTCCCCCACCTCGATGTCCTCCCTGTCCCCGCCCACGCACCTCCCCCTCTACACCGAAGTCCTCCCCCTATCCTTGCACCTCTACCCAGTCTGCGCACCTCCCCCTCCGCCTCGATGTCCTCCCCTTCGCCCCTGCATCCCCTTCCCTGCCTCGAGGTCCTGCCCCATCCTCGCACTTCCCCTCTGCCCCCCGTACTTCTCAGTGCCCACTCACCTCCCCCTCGACCCCAAGGTCCTCCCACTGCCCCCGCACCTCCACCCAGCCCACCCCCGCACCTACACCCTCCTGCAACAATGTCAGCAACCTTCCCACCTCCAGTTGCTTCCCCATCAACTCCATTGCCCTTCTCGTCCCCCACCATGATTCCACCCTCAGATGACACCTCACCCACCGCCTCATCCAAAGTTGGTGTCACCAACGTCTTCTCTGTCCCTGGCGATTTCAACCTAATCCTACTCGACCTCCTCATCGCAGAGCCTTGCCTCACCAACATTAGCTGTTGCAACGAGCTCAACGTCGGCTACACCGCCGCCGCCGATGATAGGAAGTTCAAAGGCATCAGGGCCTGCATCGTCACATTCACCGTTGGGGGGGGGGGGGGCTTAGCATCCTTAATGACATTATCGACATTTACATTGAGAACCTCCGTGATTTGCGTTGTCGGTTGGCCTAATTTAAACTACCGCGAGACCAACATGATCCCCCGGAGATGATGATGGATTTCACCACAACATCGGGTTGGAGATGAAGGGGAGGAGGGAGTGGTAGAATTGGACAATTATGTCCCTTTGAACCTCACCATGGTTTGAAAAGACCATGGTTAAGTTCCAGTTATTGACGCCTTAAGTAATGGAGGGGTACAAATAATAGAACGAAAAGAAGTCAGGGGCACAACTGATATTCCCAAAAAGAAAGGGGTATAACTGATAATGGAATACCTCAGAAGGGCATAATTGATATAAAACCCTAAAAATAATGGCATGTGGATAATCAAACACTATGAAAACCTTTATTCATGAAAAAATAAAATAATATTGGTAAATTGTTATACCACTGGAATCCAAAGTTAGAAAATTTTATAATTTTTTATAGTTTTTATCACATGTTCCCCTCTTAGATATTCCAATATCAGTTTTGTCCCCTCCCTTTTTTTGAAATATCATATGTGGCCCTGACTTCTTTCAATTTTATCACTTGTGCCCCTCGAGGTAGTTGCCGTCCATCCACACCTCAAAGGAACGTTAAATTTTGGCCACTAAGGTACTTTTTAATTAATAACAAGGGTACATTGGTCATTTTCTAAAAACCTTATCTTTACCTTCTTCCTCTCCTACCCACTTCCTCCTCCAACCTCTTGCGGACCCCTCCGCTGCCGCCCCCACCTCCTCTATCCCCACCTCCTCTGGACCCCTCCGTCGTCGCCCCCACTTCCCGCCATTTCGACCCTACCTTCCTTTGGACTCCTCTACTGCCCCCACCTCCTCCAGTCCCTCACCTCCTTTGAACCTCTTCGGCACCATCCGATTCTTAACCTCTTCCGGACACCTCCGTCGCTGCCCTCACCTCCTCCAGACCTCACCACTACCACCCTACCATCCTCCGGACTTCTCCGCCACCACCCCTACCTCCTTCAACCCCCACCTCCTTCGAACCCCTCCGTCTCCATCCCAACCTCCTTCGGACCCCTTCGTCGTCGCCCCCACCTCTTCTGGACCCCTCTACCACCACCCCAACCTCCTCCACTCTTATCTACTGAGGTCCTGAAATTGGAAGTAGAGTTGAAGGTCTAAAGGTTCCTATGTTGCTAGATGATTGGGTGTGAAGGCATGTAAAGAAAGACACTACTTGAACGTATAGTTCGGCCAGAAGAGGTCAAGTGCGTGAGCGAAATGTTCCCGTATGCAGAGAGGGAAGGAACACGAGCCCCGACTTCGATGTGTTGCCAGAGAGGGAGAGAGAGGGTTGCGGTGGAGGTAGAATGGAAGATGGGGAGGAAGAAGAGTGATGGTGGTCTTGCCGATGGTTTGGGTTGCAGAAAGTTTGCAGGTATTATTAGACTCAAACGAAGGGAGAAACTAGTGATTTGGGGAAGAAAACGAGACGATTTGATTCGGAGTAGTGAACATGAAATAATGGAAGAGGAAGAAAGGGGAGAAAGGAAATATCAACGGATCCAATCCATATGCCTTTCATGGACAGTTCCGATTGTTGGGAGGAGGGGGCTTGGGTGGCTAATTTTGACAATTATGCCTCTTAACCTCACCATAGTTTGAATAAACCATGATTTAGTTGCGAGGACCAAACTAACGAAAGGGCACACGTGATAACGGTGGAAGAAGTCAGGGGCACAACTGATATTGCAAAAAAGGGAAGGGCATACTCGATATTGCAATATTTAAGAGGGACACAAGTGATAAAAGTCCATTTTTTATCAGGATTCTTTTTTGATAATTCACCCCAACTTTTGTGTTATTTTATATTATTTATCCTATCTTTATGCATGTGTTTACCATAAGAAAGTTAATATATCCTTTTAGTTTTCCTTTTTATTAATTCACTGAGAGAGTGCTAGAGCCTTTAAGCATTCATTCATCATTTTAGGAAGAGAACAATATGCAAAAAACTTAAAGCTCCTCCTACCTTTCTTCGTTCTCCCTTCTCTTATACTGGAAAGTATAAAGAATGTACTTTTTTTTGCTTGGACAACTTATATACATGGTTGATTTTTTTACGGTATGTAACATGAGCTACTTTTATTGAATATCTCATTTGCTATTACCTTTGTTAAGAAATAGAAACAAATAAAGCTTAGTATACATTTTGTTTGGGCATGTACATATGTTTGGGTACTGAAAGACATAACTGATATTGCATTATCTAAGAGGGAGACACAAGTGATAAACCCATTTTTTTATCAGTATCCTTTTTTTGCTAATTCACCCCCAAACTTTTTGTTATTTTATATAATTTATCCTATCTTTATGCATGTGTTGAGCATTAGAAAGTTATATATCCTTTTAGTTTTCCTTTTTATTTATTCATTGAGAGTGCTAGAGCCTTTAAGCATGCTATCATTCATCATTTTAGGAAGAGAACAATATGCAAAAAACTTGAGGCTCCTCCTGCCTTTCTTCATTCTCCCTTCTCTTACACTGGAAAGTATAAAGAAGGTACTTTTTTTCCTTGGACAACTTATTCACCTGGTTGATTTTTTACCGTATGTAACATGAGTTGCTTTTATTGAATATCTCATTTGATATTACCTTTGTTAAGAAATATAAACAAAATAAGCTCAGTATAGATTTTGTTGGGGCCTGTACATATGTTTGGGTACTGAAGGCTTTTACATTGTTTCTGATATACAAAAGATAAAATTTCACATTCGAAGGTTTTTGTTGATCTCTAAGGGGGAGTTGGAGAACGTGAGAGGATGTCGAGGAAAGAGTGTAGAGGACCACGAAACAGAGGGAGGGAGAGGAAGAGGAGGGTTGGAGATTGGTGAGTCATCGAAAGAGGCCTGGGAGGGGGGCCACGGTGCGTTTAGTGTGGCATCTTTAATCACCTCGCGAAGCTCTATTCACAATCGAGTTGTTGTTTTGCTTGCGGTAGGAAGGGTCATCGTCGAGAGGCATGTTCGAGGAGGTGCCTTTTGCAACAAGAGATCTTGGTAGGATGATGAGTTGAATTTTTGCAACAAGAGATCTCGGTAGGATGACGACTTCAATTTCTTAGGTTGGTGGATGCGATATTTGAGGGTTCAATGCTCATTGTTCATTTGCAGAGGTGATTAATTGTGCTCCCTTTGGCCCATGTCATCAAGGGAAAGTGTAGAAGAAGGATGGAGTTGTTATATTAACCTTTCTAGTGGGTGGTATTGACTTGGATGCGGTCATATATTAGGTCCGGGGGTCTTGGGGGAGTCGTATTCAGGTGCCGTCGTTCCAATGGGAGGGAGTTTCAGTTTGTGTTTGCAACGTTTCAAAGGTGGAGGTTGACATGCTTTTGGTTATGCACATGGCAGAGGGGAAGGCTCAATGGAGGTTGCCATACTTTACTGTTGGAGAGCTAGTAGAGCAGAGAAAGGTAGCTTGAATCTGAGGTGCCCTGATCCTTTCTCGAAATCTGGGAAATCTAAAGGATGAGGGTTTCTGTAAAAAGTTTACAAGATGCTGATAGGAGCATGAGGTGGAGGGTCGATGCCAAGAAGAATGGCTGAGAGTCTTAGAGCCTTGTGCAACATGCATATTCAGTTTAGGAGAGAGACTCGTGACTTAAGAG
The DNA here is from genome assembly GCA_037367405.1 of Ottelia alismoides. Taxonomy (NCBI): domain Eukaryota; kingdom Viridiplantae; phylum Streptophyta; class Magnoliopsida; order Alismatales; family Hydrocharitaceae; genus Ottelia; species Ottelia alismoides. The sequence continues at coordinate 35,495 of JAZKJV010006703.1, read as the reverse complement.
GCTAGCAGAGAGACTTAGCCTGGTGGAGGTCATGCATCTTGATCGCCTAAAGGATTCTGAGGAGCTGTAGGAGGAAGTGAAGGTAGCAAAATGCGCGTAGAAGTGAGTTTTTCTGGGGGAGGACACGAAGATGGAGTGGAAGCAATGTTCAAGGCAGAAGTGACTGAAGAAGGGAGATGCAAACGCGAGGTTCTTCCATGCAGTGAACAACATGCATAAATTGCGCAACCTGATTCATTCTATTGAGGTGGCTTGGGAGGAGCTGGTGGGTGATCGTGCCATTACTGACTAGGGATGACCGACCCATGTGATGGTCTTATTGAGTGTCTATTTGACTAATAAAATTGAGTTAATAATATCATAGATTTAAGATGACTAATATCTTTGCATTAGGGTTAACAACCTAAACCTTAAATCGAATATAAGCTATAATCACGACATCAAACGTCTTTAATAATAATACTAAGGCAAGAAATTGAAAAAGATAAAGAAAATAAAAAAATGAACCATGTGTGTTGCTGCTCCAAGCCTCCACGCAGTGGTGGCGGCCAAGGGAGGGTGGGTGTCATAACGGGACCGGGCAACTAGGGATTACGGAGTAAGGGAGTGGGCACAGAATCAGAAGGGGGTAGGGGGCACTCGCATGGGGAAGGGGAAAAAATCCCCTGGCGTAGGCCTGCTGGGGGAGTTATTGGGCTTAATAACTAGGCTTGCTGACCCTCTATCGAGCTGGGCTCATAGGCCCTAATTCATGCTCTCTTATGGGCCGGGCTTTCGAGCCTGATGGGCTGAGCCGAGCTGAGCCCGAGCACGACCTAATTAATAAATGGGACTAAAATATTGGCTCGAGCTCGACCTAATATTTGTTTCGGGTTCAGGTTGGGTCGGGCTGGGGGGGGGGCAGGTTTCGGGTTGTGCGGGGTCAGCCTAGCCCTAATGCTCATCCCTATTAGTGACGATGAGACATCAATACTTTGATATCAATAGCTGCTTGCCTAGTAGCAGTGCCAGATGGGTGTGAAGAGATGTCCCAAGGCTAAATGAGTTGCAATTTGAGGAGTTGAAGAGACCTTTCTTGCTATCGAAGGTCGGGTGTGCAACCTTTTCCTTGAATGCAGATGGTTCCTCGAACTTGGATGGCTTTCTAATCTTTCTTCAGGGAGGTTTGGAACCTGGTGGGTTAGGAGACATTAAATGTGACAGTGGAGTTACGCCATACGTGTGGTGGGTTCGAGCAGCTTAATCAATCCCTTCTTTTTCTTATACCTAAAAAGGATATGGTGCAAAGCGTAGAGGACACGTGCTCTATTACTTTGTCTAATGTTGTCTACCTCGTTGTGGCAAAGATGCTGACCAACAGGTTACCGGAGGTACTTGGTTCTATTATTTATTGGCCAAAACTTTTATACTACGCTGACATATGATGGATCTGGTGGTTTTGACTTTGGCCCATAAAACTTTTATCCTACGCTGACATATGATGGATCTGGTGGTTTTGACATCTTAGATGGTTGCATAAAGGAGAAGAAAGAAGACAAAATGTTTTTGGAAGGTGGTTTTTTCCAAGGCATACGACGGTGTTGACTTCAATTGTTTGGTTGTACTGCAGTGTGCTTACTACCCAAACGACCAGGGTTTAAATCCCCCCTTCTGGGGGCTGCCTTAGGTAGCTGATAACCATATTAAAAAATAGCTGGATCTTTCAACATAGATTTGAGCCATAGTAAAAACTCTGGCCCATAAAACAAGAATGATGGGAACCACAAATGATGATGGCATATTTGCACATCTGAAAAGACTGCATGCATGTACGTGTCTGAAACTGAAGACTCAGAAAATATCTGGACGTCGAGTTTGGAATCAGAACTATAGAGTCTGGAAAATCTGGCTGGTCTGGAATATGACATCTGAATCTGGAATAGACCTGTGACTCTATACAATACTCCCTCTTTTCTGCATACCGATCGGAATGACAAACATCGACCAAGTTGGGAGAAGACAACAAAAACGAGGAGAAAACAAAACCATAACATAAATTGATATTTCAATTTTTTCGATCTTTTTTTAAATCATTTTTTAATTAGCTGTTCATTCCCTCTTTTTTTCTCAGGTATCTCTTTTTTTGGGCTATTTTCTCTCCTTTTTTTAATAGCAGTCCATTTTTTCCAAACAAATCCTCTCTTCTCCTTTTTTTAATGTTAACGCCGCAGTGGGCTCTTTTTTGTTGCATTTTTTCCGGGCCATATCCCACTTGGGCTCTCTCTATTCAGCCCAAACAGGGCTTGCTCTCTCTTTCTCTCTTTTTTTTAACATCAATTCACCTCATTTTTTTATTAATCCGTGAGCCCTTTAGGGCTCGTTTGGTTGCAGGGTTGGGCAGGGTTGGCTTGGTCCAACCCGGGTTGGCCCTGCAACCAAACAGGGTTCTCCTCCTCACAGTTTACTATTCACTGGGGTACCCCTGCCCAACCCAACCCTGTCCAACCCTGCAATCAAACGGACCCTTAGGGTTCCCACTTGGGAACCCTTTCTTCAAAAAACCCCCAACCCCAACAGGAGTTCTTGCCGCCGCCATTGACGTGGAGCGAAAGGGGATCGCTGCCCTTACAAATGCTTGGAGCATCACACGACCTTCGCCTTGAGCTTCTTGTGTTGTCGCCTGGGTCGGATAGATGCACAACTGACATCACCTTCGATAGGGCTGCCGCCTGTGATGTGAGAGGAGCCGCTGCTGTCATGGACACCTGAAGACGCTCCTCTTGGAGCTTCTTCTATTGCCGAATGGAGCGTCGCCACTGTCGGTCGAGCCGCATCGCGAAGATGATTGTGAGATCTTTTGATGTTGCTGGAGGGTTCACACGGATGCTGCGTGTGATGGAAAATGTGGGCGAAAGGGCTCCTGTTACTAGAGCATAGAGGTGCGAAGGAGAGACGCGTTGCACCGCCATTGCCGCCTAGATGATGGGGCTGCTGCCTTGGAGACTTGTGCCTACGCCGCCTGCTCTCGTGAGCGTGAGGTGGAGGAGTTGCGCAAATGCTGTTGTGTGCGATGGCGATGGGGAATTTTGCTGCTCGCATGCACCTGGTCAATGCTGCGCCGCCACCTTTTGGATATGTTGCGCCACCAGAGTTGCAGCTACGAAGAGATGAAGATGACCCATCTGCAAAACCTTATCATCTATAGAGCCTTGGCTAGGGTTTTCTTCCGGATATGCTTTGCCTGAGCATCGATATGGAGATCGTGAGGAGGTGATGTGCTGCGCGAAGGATGCACATAACCTGGATCGTGCCCCACTAGGGTTCTCAATAAAGGAACCCATCTTGTCACTGCAACATGGAAAAGTGCAAATCGAACGTAGTCTTTTCTTCTTTGAGAACTGCGACTAGACGCAACTAGAAGATGCGCCCTGTTGTACACGAACAGGGAATTCAGACCTTCAGATCTACATGAAATTCTTTGCAGGTTGCAGATTTTTAGGGTTTCAGGAACCCTAAAACTTGAATAGAACTTGATCAGAACATTAATAATCATCTTCATAATATGAAAATCGAGTCTCGAACAAAATAATGAACGAACATAGAATCCTAGAGAATCGAACCCGCTCTGATACCATGTTAGAAAATGGAATGCATGAGCGGAATCAGAAATAAAGATGAAGAAATATGAAACAATGGATTTAACGTGGATCCCTACTCCCTAAGGAGTGGGATAAAACCACGGGAGAATGCCTCAAAGAGCTGAGGTATGCATTGCACTTTCTCACTGGATACAGAGGGTAATGGGCTTCTTTTATAGCCCTCACTGAGTCTCCACATCCCACAAGTCTAGATGTGGGACTAAACAACTGGATGTGGTAAATGGATCTTGGAGCGATACATTTACCCATCTGCAACTCAAGTGACATATAACTCAAATAATCCAACACTATGCTCTCCACGACTCCCCACACTAAGATCTTTGAAACGACATCCTCGGGTTTTCGATAAGCTGCTGAAAATCTCTCGTGGTGGAGCTCTGGCAGATGGTGTTAGAGCTCCGGTGAGGGCAAGTGGTCTGGTTAGCCAGACCACTTGGACACACCTCCTTATATTGGATCATGCCTTAACGGATCTAGATTCGGATCTGGATTCTAAAGTTGTAAACCGTTCACATTTTCCCTTTAGCTTCCTCATACAGACTCCGATTTCGATGTTATCGGGTTCGTTGGAAAGGTTTCGACGAGTTCTACAAGATAAAGTTGGTCTCCTTTGGACACGGGATCATGTCTGAAACATAAAATTAGTAATTTTTATACTTAGAGGTCTTACAGAGGTTTAGGTAAACTAACTGAATAGTAAAGTTTGATTTTCAGACTTGGTTGTTTGACAGAAGATGTGAGTAATGTTACAAGTTAACTAACTGAATATGTAAAGCAACCGAAAATTGCCAAAAACCAACTATTGATTGGGTGGTTAACAAGAAAATGTGTAAAGATACGATTGGGGTTGATTTCTTAGTCAACCGTTGAACTATTTGGCTAATGAGTGGACATACCTATGTTTTCTAGGATTTTAAGATTTTTAATTATGTTTTGACTTTTATGAGACGATTTTATGAAAACAAAGGAGAAATACAAAATTTTTCATCTCCTGAGTTTCATCAAAAAAGTAATTTCACTTTGGCCCTTCGATTCTGTAATATTGCTAATATGCCTTGAAATTTCGATTGAATAATCAAGACTTCATGAGTTCAATCTATGATTGACTTCATCAAATAGGTGGCTTCGCGTGTTGTGTCATGTCTAAAACTTAAAATTAGTGATTTCATTCTACAAGATAAAATAGAATTTGTCTCCTTTGGAGTCAGGATCATGTCTGAAACTTAAAATTAGTAATTTCTATACTTAGAGGTCTTATAGAGGTTTAGGTGGCTTCGTGTGTTGTGTCATGTCGAGGTCTTCCAGAGGTTAAGGTGGCTTCATGTGTTGTGTCAATGTCAACCTCTAATTGGGTTGGGTTTTGGGAGTTTTTGGCCAGTCCAGGACATGGGAGCAGCCCCACCAAGACTTGGATAACGGCTATCTTATGGTGTATGCGGCTTACACGGAATGAGTCTATATTTGGGGAAGAAAGAATGTACATGAAAAATGTTTGAGCATGCAAAAGTCTATGGACCTTTTGGTCTTGTAACTATATTTTTCGATATTTTAAATATATAGAAGTTTATGGGTAGGCTTCTTTTCGATGTTACATTACTTTTTCCTTTAGAAAACTATTGGAGTATATGTTGTGTGTCACTTATGTGGGAGATGGGTAAATCGATCTCTCCAGGATCCATTTACCACATCCAAGTCTTTAGTCCCACATCTACCAATTGTGAGATGTGGAGAATCAATGAGGCCTATATAAGAAGCCCCTCACCCCTTGTATCCAATGAGAAAAGCAATAGACTATCAGCCCTTTGAGGCATTCTCCCGTGGTTTCATCGCGCTCCTTAGGGAATAGGGTTCCACGTTAAAATCCCGTTCTTCATGTTATTTATTTATTTCTTTATTCATCTATCTGATACGCTTCCACATTCCTATTTTCTAACAAAAACATTATAGAAGATCCATAACTTATTCATGTAACTGTGGCTTAGTTGAAATAAAAGAAAATATTAACTCCATCATGCCAACAAACATTTCGAAACTTACATGTTAACTCTTGGTAACTGTTAGACCCTAGACCCTAACCCTCTTAGGACCCGGTTCACATCCAAACATGGCCTTGGTAATTAGTAAGGCATAAATTATAGGCCAACTACTAATTACTAATAGAGATTGAACGGGGCAGATGTGACATGGAGATATTCAGGTGTATGAAAAGGAGTTTTCAGATTGGGTGCTGTGCCTATGGAGATCATGGATTTTTTCCATCTGCCTAAATGCTTTTGTACTTTGCACAATTACCCACTTGTTTCTCATGAAATTGAGTCATGGCCTCTCGGCCACTGCAAACACTACCTGTCAGGGGAGGTGCACATATTGGTTCCAATTCTTGAGTGCTGTATTCTGGAAGAAATGATGTGAAAATAATTTTCTTTTTTACACCAGGATAAAATATAAGCTTGTTTATTAGCATAAGTGGGTTCTTAGATAAACTGTTGTAGATTGTTTAATTGTGTTTTTCTTCTTTCCTTGTAGGATGTCAATGGCGATTTAAAATTTATCCAGGCAAGTTGGAAGCTAAGGTACTTATTGCTACGTGATTTTGTGAAACCGCCGATAAAAATAATATTTTTTTGTTTACTATCTATTATTTACATAAATCTGGAAGCTGTCATATCTTTTTGCTCTAATTAAGGAACACAAGTATAGCTTAGGGGATTGCTTCCTAATTTAAAATTGCCATTGGCTATACATTATGGATATTGCAACATTGGAAAGTTACCTTAAAAAGTTGTAACCCCTCACGGGGTACCTTAGAAAGTTGTACCTTCCGTCTTGGTTTTTATAATAAAAATACTTTTAGATTATCTAATCCATCACCGAGAGTTTTGTAATTTTTCTATTCATGTGAACTCTTTTTAGGCTAGAAATGGAGTAAATGAGAAGCTTGAGGTTTGGAGACATGCATTGGAGACTAATGGATTTCGTATAAATAGGGCTAAGACTGTATATATGGAGTGCATTTTTTATGGAAGCAATGTTGAAGGAATCAAGGTGAAGATTGGTGACGATAACATTCAGAAGAGAAATTCTTTTATATATATTGCGATCTATTTTGGAGCATGATGGGGAAATTGATGGAGATATTACTAATAGAATAAATTCAGGCTAGCTAAAGTGGAGAGGAGCCTTTGCTGTTCTCTGTAATAAGAATTATTCTTTAAAAATCAAAGGAAAGTTCTGCAAAGCAGCCGTAAGACCTGCTATGCTCTATGGATCTGAATGTTGGCCTGTGAACCGTAGACATGTGTAGAGAATGACATTAACAGAAATGAAATTGCTAAGGTTGATGTGTGGACATACACGTAAAGATCGGATTTAGAATGATGCAATCAGAAGGAAAGTTGGTGTAACTCCGATCGAGGATAAGATGCGAGAAAATCGTTTAAGGTGGTTTGTTCATTTGAAAAGGAGGTCAGCTGATGCACCGATTAAGAGATGTGAGTTTTGGGATGTTGATCCGACAAGAGAGGATGAGGATGACCCAAGAAGTGTTGGAATGAGACTATACGATGGGATCGTAGTTTTTTCGATATAAACCTGAGATTGACCCAAGATAGATCTGAATGGAGGCAAAGAATCTATATAGTCGACCCTACTTAATTGTAGGAAAAAGGCTCTGTTGTTGCTGCTGCTATGTGGACTATTTCTAACAATGTAGTAGAAGGCTTTGTTGTTGTTGTATGCGTACTCTCTTTAATCCTAGCCTCTACATATTGAGCTACAATTCTTTCTCAATATTTATATCTTATTCTTCTCTACATGGCATCAAAGCAAAAATCCTAGATTGATGTTTAGTACCCACCTTCCCCACCCCATCTTCTAGTTTTATTGAAGTAAATGAGGGTGACACTTTGAGATGGGGTCATGACGAAAATGTCATTAAAGAGAAATTGAAGTTACATCATCAAGATCAGGTCGTCACAACCGTCCTCACATACTTAATTACATTCTCATTATAAAACCTTTGCCTACGAAAAAATAAATAAATTTTTGGTGCACCAGATAGTCTAAAGATGTGCAATAGGCCAACTGCAGTTGTCTTAAGAGTTGTAAAGATGTGAAAAAAGCCACCTCCAATCGTTTTGAGAGTTGCCACAAGCAATTATGATGGAGTTCTAGAAATTGCTCGAAGAGTCAGTTTGAAGCAGTGGTCGTTGTACTCAATTCCAGACTTGAGAATGTACATATGAAAAAATATGCTCAAGGTCTTCCTCATGACGGATGTGAAGAATCCTTAAGCGCATCACTGAAGCATGAGGATCACATTCATACGATCAGCAGCGACTAGTCGCACTAGTTGCTCGGTGCAACGGAATTTAAAAATTTTTTAACGATGAAACCATATTATCCAAGAACACTTCTCGGACCGTTTCATTTAAACACATACTAGATAAGAGAATACCTCTTATAGCGTGGTTGTGATCAACTCTCTAAATAAAGAGACCTCCTGTCTCAAGTTCGATCTGTCAGAGGAGATGCTTGTGAGTGCGGAGATGAATTGCGTGCTTCTTGAAATCCAAGTTGTTGATCCAAGAGATGAATCTTGTGATCTCGTCTCACGAGATCAAACATCTTTACGAAAGAGGCGTACCGAAAGAGACAGAGATCCACGAGTAATTGAGGCAGCAATACAACGATGATGCGACGATGCCATTTGACCTTCTCTCTAGGGTTAGAGTGGACGCCCATTCAAGATGGAGAGAGGGTGGTATGGGTCTTGAGAACGAGAGAGAGAGAGAGCAATGGTTGTAATTTGAAGATCAAGGGTTGCCTCTTCTTATATAGTATTTTGGGAGTCCATGGATCTCAATCTATGGACAACACAAAATCAATGGATGAGATTGATTTTTGTTTCTTTTAATGGCCATTATTTTTTTGTAGAACACAACAACAATTAATTTAATTTAATTAAATATTTATTGATAATCAATATAAATTAATTTCAAATTAAATCAATTATCCCTGAAGATAATTGGGATGGAGATTAATCTCCTACCAAAAAAGGGGGGACAACCACCCATTGCAATTAGGACTTGGCGCCCGTCCACCACCTTTAGTTGGAAGGTGGCGATCTCCTTCTAATTCCATGAGATTAAATTATCCCATGAAAATCTCCAATATTTACAACAACATTTGTTGTAAATTATCTGACAAAAATAATTCATAATTATCTTGTGAACATTGTAATTATGACATTGGAAATTTATGAATCACATTCACAACCCAAAATAAAATGTAAATTATATTTTACATTAATTATCCAATATGAATCCAATTCACATCAATAATTAATCAACAAGTATAAATATGCCCTCTCTAATATATTTTAAATCACAATCATAATATATATATATATAAATAATTGGATAGTGCTATCCACATTATTCTTATCCATAATAATTAAATCACATTTAATTATATTGGATCATCATTCTCTTGCATCTAAATAATATGGATCAAATTCACATTATTCACTATAATTAAATCACATTTAGTTATCCATATCTCAATGCTTGGATATAATCTAACAATGGAATTATGCTCGAACTCTTTAAAGAATAATGCCCTCTCTCCATGGAGATAAGGACATGGCGATTGTATGTTCTATGTATAGTGACTTGGATATTGAGATCACATCTCAAATCCATATCTCATGGACCTCTCATAGATGCTTGTTTAAATCAGGACCGTAAATCTAATCTTCTCATTGCATCTGAATCAAATTCAGATGAATGTCTAACATTTAGACGAAGAACATATCACTTCTCTACTGAGAGGAGTCACTAAAATCCAGACCTGTTTCATCACTCCCTCGGAATGGAAGCATCATGGTTACACAATCGTTTATGATCACATCACCCTCAGGTATTCCTAATACATGTAGATCTTGCATACTAGAAGACTTATGATAAACCCGAAGACATCGATTTACACTGTCATCTTCAGGGTTTTATCATTAAGATTCTCATTCGGTCATTGGGAGTTGGTATCGATCATATGCTTTCCAAAAGCATATATCATACCTTCAAATTCTTGGCATGCTTCCAAAGCAAGACGACTATGCATGGAATTTGATCGGTCTCAATACCTCATGTGTGAGCTCATGTCTTTGGATTCACAAGTGAACTTGAATGATCCATTTAAGAGAACATATCACTCATACGCCCTCATATGCACACCAACTCACTCGTTTATAGACCTTGATTAGTCCATCAATCTATTGGTTTGTCAAATGTACATACTTAGACATATAGCAACACATCTGTCTCCGGTCAGAGGATGCGTGCTTATACCGTGCCAGTATACAACATAAGATTGGTTATCTCGATCTCGTTAAGTCAACTCTTTGACCTAACTAGTCTGTCACCTTTGAATCTCTATTCTCATGCAGAGGACCTGCATCAAGAGGCGAGTCAGATATCAGCCAAATAAGAAAGGATTGACATCTCCTGCTCTGGTTGAGATCATTTCTTAACAATCATTTGACGATGCTTGATGAGTCCTCAATCTAACTCCTTAGATATTCATCCAAGCAACATCCTCTATGATTGAACCATTGAATCAACGACTGTATGATCATTAAGATGGCCATGCTATATAACTCTAATTGTAAAGAGGGACCTTATAGTGCATTCATTCATTTATTCTCAGATAGGGAGTGAAATAAACAAATAACCTTTATTTGATAAATCAGATATTACAATAACATTTGTTCTAGGATTGGTTCGCCTCGGGCTCACATGGCTAACACCCACCTCGGCGTAATGGGGGCACTGTGTATCACTTGTTCTCAAGTGCTTGTCCTTGTGCTTTTGTTAGTACTCAATGGCGTAATGGTCCCATATGGGTCCAATTGTCACTCCAGAATATGAAGATATCTCCATTCCTAAGGATTGGTCGTATGAGTCTCTCCATCTATGGAAGAATGCCTATATCTCCCCGCCTTAATAGTGGCATGAAATGAACACTCTCTTCCCTCGCCACCAGCCATCCCTCAATATTGTATATTTTCATACCAAACAACAAGCCAAATCTTCCCCCTTCCCCATAACCTAACAACCCATTTAGCAAAAAAAAGATTTATTCATATAGTGAATATCTTTGATGCCAAGACCTCCTTCCTTGGTCCTTTTCACCATTCCCCAATCGATTAAGTGGATTCGACCATTCTCCAAAGTGGAACCCGCCTAGAAGAAGTGCTGCATTAAATTATTCGATTTTGGGATCTCACACCTGCATGGATCATCCCAGTGAAGCAGAAGAAGATCGAAATTGCTGAAAGCATATGTTTTTAGAAAAATAAGGCAGCCACCTTTTAAGAGAAACACCGCCTTCCATCCTGCCAATTTCTTGTCTAATCTTTCCTCGAAGGAGTACCAGTTCGAAGTGCGAAGGCTGCTGTTTGTAAGGGTTGACCCAAGTGAGTGATGATGGGCAATGTCTCTAGCGGGTAATGAATGGTAGCAAGTATGTCCCTCGCCACCTCCTATTCAAGGGGACCAATGTCGACTTCTAGCGATTAATTCGAAGGCCTAAGATATCACTAAACATGTCTAGAATGAAGGGAACAAATTGGGCCTCCTTGAACCCTCCATTATAGAATAGTATCATTTGTATACTGAAGGATCGAATGGAAATGCATTAATTTCTATATGGAGGGAAGAAACCACCATTAGAGGTCAAACTCATCATCATTGCTAGTGAATCTATTGCAATTACGACAAGTAGAAGGCCAAAAAGGCAGCTTTAACATACCCCACGCTGTGGATGGAAGAAACCACCTTCCGAGCATCCATTATCTCTTCATTCATGCCACCAAACTCTCTGGGAATCCTCTACGAAGAAGAAGATCCAAAAAAAGCGATTGTCCAAGCAATCATATGCCTTTGAAAAGTCAACTTTCAACAAGAAACATTTTTCTTTCTTTTTCCTCTAGTTCGTGGCAATTTATGAGGCCAATACCATGTTATCCATCATTTGTCTGCCCCAAACGATTACAGTCTGTAATGGAGAGATAATGTCTTTCAGCACACATGGAGACAGTTGGCTAAGATCTTAGAGATGATAATATAAATTGAATTAGAGACTGCAAACGGCATGTAGCCCCCTGGTGACAATATCCATATTGGGCAATAAGAAAAGAAGGGCATTGTTGATCCGTTCGAATCCATCGTTACCTTGTCTGAACTCATGTAACACAACCATGACATCACCCTCCAACATATCAAAGAATTCTCTAAAGAAGAATGCAATAAAACTGTAGGAAAACTATATGGCCTTGGGTGATGCCATGAAAGACCTAGTGCCAACTACATGCCCTTGTTGCCCAGAAAAAAGTGTAGGGTTTATGGCCCCCTTCGCATTAAGTTGAATACTCTCACCTTCTCAGAAATTAAATTATCCTATATATATTAGAGGTATCTAGAATGACTTTGATTTCCTTTAAATACTAAGCGTACAATCGATTAAAAATCAAATACTCGAATCACAAAACAATTTATTTTAACCTATTTATGCGTGCAACTGCGATGATTTTGGGCATGTAATAAAGAGCTATTAATTCTACATAATGTGATTTTTTCGCAATTTTTGAAGCATCGAATAATTTCATACGAATTTCAGAGCAAGCAATTGGTAAAATATGTCAATTTACACCAAATTAATTAAATTATATTAAGCACAACTTACAAAAATATCATTAAATAACCACAAGGTAGAAAATAAATTGTTCTACAACATGATTTTTTGAATTAAAAATATATGATAAATGATTGCACAAATAAACATGCAAATACAGGATCATTTATGCAACACAGAATATAATAAAAAAACAAAATGCTGACAAGGACTAGAATGAGGTTACCCAAACCCCGGGGGGGGGGGGGGGTCTTGCAATTTATTCTACTGCTCACGTGCGCAACTCGCGATGCTGATGTCACATAAGTGCGGGGAAGGGGGGAGAGTCTTCAATGTTATTTGTTGGGAGGGCGGGGGCAGTGCTGCAAATTCTCCTCTGCCTTACGCGCACAACACATGAGAGGAGGAAGAGGTGCGGTCGGATGCGACAGTTGGCAGAGGGCGACCAACGAAGTGAAAGGGCACGTGGGCATGACAAAGAGGGTAAAGTGGACCCTCGAACCTTAGGCGACACACGCCCGAGGTCGAGGCGGAGGAGATCGAGGCGACGATGAAGGCTGGAGGGGCGATGATTTTGCGGTGAATGGCATGAGTTCCAGGGTGGTGGTATGAGTCAGTGGAGCTGCAATTCGAGGAGGTGGTGCGTCAGCGCAGGCGCGATGGTCGAGAGACGAGGGGGAGCAGCGCACCGGCTGAGGGCATGAGAGGAGTGGTGGTTGGGATTGGATAGATGATCGCTTGGGAACAAGGCTCTCTACGAGCCTCTGGTTGTCGCTCAAGAGCATGATAGGCTCGAGCTGGGCAACTGTACATATGCACCTGCAAGGGTGAGTGATCATTGCCGGATCATGCCTGAGGTGACTCCCCTTGTCGTCGTCGCTCAAGACCAATACTTATAGCCTGTCACACCGCATGTAGAAGGAGTTGGAGAAAGTTGATACCTCATGAAAGTGGTTGATGGCCTCGAAGAGCTGGTGGCAGCGGGTCTATATAGGAGGAGGTAGGGGAGAGGCTTTACACGGAGGTGACGTTTAATTGCAGGGCGCAATCGTTGCGGGAGAAGGGAGTGGCGGCGGTTACGTGAGAGGGAGGAAGCGGGCGGTTGGGCGTGCGCAGCAGGGGAGAGGGCGTAGGGTCTGGGCTACATGCTCTGCGCATGACCAGAGAGAGAGGGAGGAGATGGCCTGTGCTGGAGTGAGATAAAGGAGAGAGAAGAGGAGAGAGAGGGGAGAAAGGAAAGCAAAACCAAAAATAAAAATAAGGAAAAAGTAAAAAAATATAAATAAAGATAAAAAAGTTATTAAAAAAGTAAAATAATATAGAAAAGTAAAATATAATTAGAAAATATCAAAATAAAAAGAAAACTCAAAAAGACATAGTAAATGGAGTCAAATCAAAAAGTGGTCAACATGAAAGTTGTTCGTCTCGACGAGATCTACAACTTTCACGAAGGACCCAAAATCAAGATAAGTCAAATGTACAAAAGTACTTTTGGAGGTACTATACAGATAATAAAATACCGATTTTTTATTTTTAATTTGATTTTAATTAGTAGATTAGTTTACATAATATATACCTAATTAATCTTATTTTTATAGGTTAAAAAAGAGTAAAATAAAATTGGCAAAGATAAAATATGTACAAAATATAAAAAGTTAGACTTTTATTTTTTCTCTTGATTATCTGATTTTTATTGATTTTATATCTTGATGCCAAGTTAGGTAGTTAATTAAAGAATAACTTAGAGAAAGAGCTAGTTTACAATAAAGATTATTTACACATAATAATAAGCTCAATCAGGACAAAAATTAACTGCTAATTATTTACAGATTTTAAACCCTAATATTAGTACAATTAGTGAATGTTAATTAATTGATTTAAGGAGTTTAATTAATAAATTATTAAGGGGATTTTTCTAAGATGTCCATATAAAGTTGATGAATCGTGGATTCATCACACCCCCTATACTTAGCTCTTTGCTTGTCCCCAAGCAAATTTTAGTGAGTTAGAGGGTTGAATCCCTAACCGTGCATGTACGAATTTCAAGACTTGTCTTGTTAAGAATCCTGGATTTTAGTGGTTCCAAAATTCTAAGCTCAATCCAGGTTCTAGTCAAAAGGAATCAAACTTCTCTAATTATCATACTCTCTGTTTATACATATAGCATAAGAGATATGACATTTAATGTACAATAATCATGGGAGTCTAGTCGAAATGTCACTCAAAGTCTTGATCCAAGAGACTCTCTTAAGACCTAATCCTCAACACTAGAGAATAAATCAGTTCTTGTATTCCATCTACCGTCTCAGTAGTTTGTCAGACTTGAAAATGTATATGACATGCCAGATGATGGAGGGCATAGAAATGTCTATATTCTTCTCTTCCTCTCATTGGAACAAGGATCCTCTCGAGGTCCTTATTACTCAACACATGTATTTTTGGTGGTTGACCAGTGTGTCCGTTGGAAGAGTTTGAGTCGTCTATACTTGTTTTCCTGGGAGTACACCGGGACGTGTCTTCTTTAAGTATCTAATATACTTACACCCAGACTTGTATCGCTTACGATGCAGAGCCGTTTTTTAGGTACTAGCCTGACTCATGATCATAATTAACTTTGGTCCAATTGGACATCTTGAAAAAATGGTTGGGAGTGCTTGCCTTTGATTGAAGCTCTTTGAGATTGACTTGTAATTGAGAGCTCTTTTCATTCACATTTTGGTAGGCTAGCGCAAGTGCTTTTACCAAGAGTTGGCGCACAATGATCAACAATTATTTAGTTTCATCACACCCTGACACATAAGTTTATCAAAAGATAGCATGAGAATTTGTTTACATACTGGTTATGGTTTGCTGACACTCAGGTTTCATGAAGCTTTTGTCGATTTTATCCCATCCTCAAGTATCATAAAATCAGGTCTAGACTCAAATCTATAGTCCCAATCCCTCAAGTGAAATCTCAATTCATCTCATCATTCATGCAGTTGTGTAAGTGATGCGCTGATCATATTTTTAAAGGTAGAGATTAAGCGCGCAATATAGCACTCACATCTTTTAAACTAGAGAAGTGTGGATTATTAATTCTCAAACCTAATGATTAAGTCCGATTAACTCTGAATCAGAGGACCTTAAAAACCCGAGTTTCTTTCATTCCTCAAGTCTTGAGTGATATTGAAGATGTCATGGATAAAACCTTATTAGCGGGAAACAATTGGATTCAATATTTGGTTGAGTTGAATGATCTATAGTGCATATAGTTAGTGAAGATGTGTGAAATAAAAATTACGAGCACATCCAAGGATAAATATTTAAGCTAGCCTATGTGCACCTAATTTCTACGCCACTCACGTCGGGTTCCAACTGCACAGAAGGGGCTGAAACAAACCCGACACACCACCAATGTCCAGTCTAAATTGCTAATTCCTTTTTTCTACCTCTCCAATTAGATATTTGGGGTTGGGTTTATTATACCTATTCACCACCTTAGTCTTCGAAACGCCACCTCTGGTCTTGATCTTGCTGTCGACGACTCGCTTGCCTGATTAAAACTCTCCTGTCTTCGATCCGAACCAAGGTGAAGATCTGGCTCTATCCTTGGAGGAGGCAAAGGAGGAGGAAGATGATGAACCTCTCCCTTTCTGTGTTGACTATGAGAAAGAAAGTCTCCAACTCTACGACGAGTCAAAAAGCACTTGCCTCCATCTTCGGCTTGCTAGTTTGCACAGTGTCAACCCATTACAATACTCAGGGTTCAGAGAGAGGGACCCTGAAAATGATGCAGGAAATAAACTAATCTACACACTCTCTTACAAAAATAAAATTCAATCTTCTTCGTAGGTTCTTGATCTTTTTAGAATTGTGCTTCAAATTATATACGAAGAGAGAAAGTGTGACTAGTATCTGTTGAGAGAGAGAGAGAGAAAATGAATAAATGGAATACAAAAATGCAAAACAAAAAAGATACATAAATCAATTTCACAAAAATTAATTACAGAAAATAATCTAAAATCCTAAAAATTCGTCGTTCCCCGGCAACGACACCATTTGATGAACCGATATTTTTACCTCTTTAGTAATCGATAATTGTAGTATAAGAGAGGAAAAATGAAAGTGATGCATAAAATAAACTAATCTACACACTCTCTCTCACAAAAATAAAATCCAATCTTCTTCGTAGGTTCTTGATCTTTTTAGAATTGTGCTCCGAATTATCCACGAAGAGAGATAGTGTGGTTAGTATCTGTTGAGAGAGAGAGAGAGAGAAAATGCATAAATGGAATGCAAAAATGCAAAACAAAAAAGACACACAAATTATTTTCACAAAAATTAATTATAGAAAATAATTTAAAACCTTAAAAATTTGTCATTCCCCGGCAATGATGTCATTTGATGAATCAATATTTCCACCTCTTTAGTAATCGATAATTGTAGTACAAGAGAGGAAAAACGATCTATCAAAAATCACAATATTTGAATGTTGTAGAGAATTTTACTTGTCAAGTCTACCAAGGTTGAACACAGGGAACAATGATTTATAGTTGCTGGTTTAAAATTGATTCTAATAATTAATTAAATGCTGGGTTAATTTCTGTGTCAGGAAATAAAATAAAAATGAAATGCAATGAGATGAGATGTAATGCGAAGAAAATAAACAAAGAGGATAAATAAGCGCAAGATCTGTTAATGATCTTTAATCCCAATAATACTAATCAATATCCATAAAAGAAAATCACAGATCAAATAATTATTTTCACGAAATGTATTCAAATTGAATCCAAGTTGTAGGTAAGAATGTCAATAGCTCTATGAATAATCTTGCAATTAATGTGATCACACAATGACTTTTATCGAAGAATAATTGATTTCGAGATTCCCTGTTAGTCATTCCTCAAATATAATAGATTTTAGTCTCAGAAAATAACAAGGAAATAAATTGATCATTTCTCCTCAATTGAGTCCCTACAATTAAAGAGATCAAAATAATTTCCAAAGAACGTTGATCTTCAAATTTCCTAAGATTTATTTCTTAGGGAATGATCACAGTTAACAAGGAAATAAATTGATTATTTCACCTTGACCATGCCTTGCAACAGATCAAACTCCTCAAAACATCAATGCATAAATAAGTCAAATTTTTAGCCTGCAAAGATCAAAGGAAGCGGGATGTGAAATGATCCAATGTGTCCATAAATATATAGAGTTATGGTCCAATGTGTCCATAAATATTGTGCTCTTTAACTCCAACTCAATTTATTCCATTTTAGAGTTAAAGAGCACAATATTTTTAGCCAATTAATAAAGCTTGTTTTTATTCCATTTTAGTCCTTAAACTTCATTTCAACATCTCTCTCATTTGAACTCTGATTTTTATGCATAATATGTCATTTTGAAGCTTGTTTTGTGCTCTTTAACTCTAGTTATTTATGGACACATTGGACCATGTTTTTAACAAGGAAATAAATTTTTAGCCCTTCTCACGTGAGTTGGAGTTCTAGGGCAGCGGGCTGCCAGTGGTGGCGCACCGTCCGAGGCGGAGGGTGGGCTCTCCTGCAGAGGCACGTCGGGGCTGAGCAAAGGGTTGCAGAGGAGCGGAAGCTCCGGTCGGAGGAGCTTGGTGGTGCGTCGGCCGAGGCGGCAGGGGTCGATGGCGAATGTATGGATGGGTAGGCTGAAGCGGTGCAGATCGACTCGACGATGTAGTTGCTAGTCAAAAATGGTTTGGTTACAACAATCCTCAAGAGGAATGGCTCTGCAACTTTGATCAGGATGTGGCGGAGGATCCAGATACCACGACTCCAAAGATAGATATGGTCTGCAATTATCTGATTTCTTTCTCAATTCGAGTGGAATCAAAAGCAAATTAGATCAGTATTTAATTCCTGTATCAGCACATATCAACAACAAACTACGTATCAGAGCATGAACTATTGAAATTTCTAGATTGAATGAAATTGGTGGAACTTGGGTGGTGTACATTATCCGTGGATGCGGTAAAGAAATCAGATTCACACTCGTCAATTGGATGGGTTAAGATTCATATCTCAAATTGGATGGACAAACTACAGATTTGATTCCCATCCTAATGGTTTAAGAGGCAATAATTGCCAATTGGAAATGTAAAAATAGAAATTTGTATCCATTCCAAATTAGGAGAATGAACGTAATGATTTGGGGAGTTAACTGGTGAAATGAAATCGGGTTCTTTGTTAACGAAGCAAAACGATGTGATCTGCAAGGTTACAGTTGGGTTTGAGCACAAAATAACTGTAGGTGAATAAATGACTATGATATGTGATTTTAATCAAAGGGAAAATGGATACAGAGAGAGAGATTGGAATCATATATCAAAATCACGCTAGATCCAGGAATTGTGGGACAAAATCGGAAGTGGGCTTGGGATGGTTATTACTTCCAAGCTCAAGAGTGGAGGTGTGTGCATGTTCAAGATTCAACTGCTATTGATGATGCCTCTTATGTGACCGGTTTGTGCATCAGGAAGGAAAGGAGTGGACCGAGCTCCTGCACAGAAGGTGGAGGAAGGGAGCTTCTTGTTGAAAGATCTGTGAGGTAGAATCAGAAGTGATAGAAGAAAAATATAGGGGCAGAGCGTCGGATCGGATTGGGTTTCCACTATAAGAAGAAGAAACAAAAAGGGAATTGGGGGTTGATTGGGTTGTTGCAAAAGGTAGAAAGAAGAGGAAGAAAAGAGGGGAAGAAAGAGAGAAGGGAGAAGATACTCACCTGCAACCGGTCTCTCATCGGTGTTCTTGGAGCGGTGACACCTTGCTCTAGTTGTCGCTTTGACCGGCGTACGATGGAGTATGCCAAGAAGCTAAGCCACAACGGGAAGCCACTGCTGCTATAAGATCAGATCAAATTTTGGATCACACCTTCGATGGGGTGATAGGTCTTCGTCGCCTTCGAATCCATTGCTTCGTGCTGTCACCAGGAAAGTAAGATGAGGCTGGACCTTCCTCTCTCTCACCGACCGACGGATACGAAGGCGTCCGACGACGATGGTTTAAATAGGAGGAGTGAGGCGTCGACGATTACAGAGGGCGAGGGGGAAGGGAGGAGCGCAACGACTGGGAGAGGCGGAGCCATTACACGATGGCTGCATAGCAACTGTAGAGAGAGGAGAGGTGGCGGGCGGTAGTTACACGAGGGCAGAGGAAGCGTCTGTTGGGGAGAGTAGGAAGGCAGGGGTCACGTGCCTTGGAGAGGGGTGAGGTCACGTGCCTAGGGATGTAGAGAGAGAAAGAGAAGGAGGAGAGAGAAATAAAGAGAGAAGAGAGAGAAAGAGAAGGAAATAAAGAAGAAATAAAATAAAATAAAATCAATAAAATAAAAAGTAAAATAAATAAAAATTCAATAAAAAGTAAAATAAAAATAAAATTAAATTAAGGATAAAAGTAAAAAATAAATAAAGATAAAAAGCAATGAGAAATCAGAAAGAGATACTAAATGGAGTGTAATGAAAAAGTGGTCAACATGAAAGTTGCTCGTCGAGATCTACAACTTTCGTGAAGGACCTAAAATCGAAAAAGGTCAACTATACAAAACATGTTTTTGGAGGTACTCTATATATAATAAAATATTGTATTTTTTTATTTTTTATTTTTTGTATTTTTATTTAATTTTAATTAGTGAATTAATTTGTATACAATATATACATAATTAATCTAATTTTATGAATTTTTTATAAGTTATAGAAAGATAAAATAAAATCGACAAAGATAAAATATGCACTAAATATACAATTTCATATTTTTGTATTTTCTCTTGATTTTCTGATTTTTATGAATTTTATTTCTTGAAGTTAATTAATTAAAGAATAATTTAAGGAAGAATTAACTTAAAATAATTGATTTTTGTACATAAAATAATAAGCTCAATGTAATTACAGATTATATCCATATTTTTAGCACGATTAGTGAATGTTAATTATTCGATTTTATGGAGTTTAATTAATGATTTATTAAAGGGATTTTGCTAAAACATCCATATAGAATAAATGAATCATGGATTCACTAGGGGAAACAAACTGGGGGAGTTCTTGGCAATCGCTGCGGATGGGGCAGCTAGGGGCTTAGTAACATGTTGGGTTGGGGCTAAGATGGAATTGGTGGAGGAGGAGGTGTGCCCTGCTGCATCGTAAGGCAGGTGACAAGAGAATCCAGGCTGCAATTGTTTATGGTCCGTGCAATGGTTTCAGTATTTGCAGCTTGGTGGAGGAATTATATTTGGCTAGGGCAAGATTCTCGGATGTGGCTTGGATCATCGCTGGTGATTTTAATGTGACTCTACGATCGGAGTACCATCCCGGAGGTCATGGTGGGGGTGACAATGGTTCGGTGGAACTAGATAAGTTGGTTGATGGTCAGGGGCTTCAGGCGGTCGTTGTTGCGGGATGTCGTTACACGTGGTGACATTGGCCATCTAGATCCCAGCTTAACATATTCATGTTGTCCTATAAGTCTTTGGAAGCGTTTCGACTGTCTAAGGCTTGTACCCTTCCTAGGATGTAGTCGGATGACACGTCATTGTTGTGGTACTCGAAGAAGGATGATCGTCCTCGTTCGTTCTTTAGATTTGAGAGGGCCTGGCTGATGGAAGATGGATTTCGAGAGGAGGTGACGAGATTCTGGATCGGTTGTTAGGCGAATGGGTCGGCTATGTGTAGACTCACTTCCAAGTTGGTAGCACTTAGGAGGTTTTTGATTAACTTTAACATGGAGAACCGAGTGTGGTGCAGGGGTAGGAGGCAGACGACCCAAGAGGAAGTGCACAGATTGGACAGACTGGAAGATGAGAGGGAGCTGTCGGTTGAAGAGGCGGTTTTTCAGGAGTGGTCACCTGGATGAGATTCTTCGGGAAGACAAGGAGGAGGTTGCTTGGAGGCGAAGATCTAGGCAATGGTGGTTGAAGGAGGAGGGGTGCAAATATGAGATTCTTTCATGCCATGACCAGTGGGAGAAGGTACAGGAATTTTATGCGCTTGGTTTCTATCGGCAGGGAAGGTGATTGAAGGGGACTAGCCGATGGGGGTGGCATTATGGTCGCATTTTCAGGAGTTTGCCAGACGATGCGTACGGGGTGGATGGGGCTGACAGGGGAGAGGTGTGTTGCGGATCTTCAAATCTAATGTGGGTTAATTGGTGCAGGATTTCACAAAGGCAGAGACTAAACGGGTGTTGATCCAGCTGAATGCGGATGCGACGCTGGGTTCGGGTGGCTTCCTGGTTTTTTTTTTGTAGGGAGTTTTGGTAGGTGATAAAGCAGGATGTTTTGGAGGTGCTTGCAAAATTTCGGGTTAGCAACGATGGATTCGAGAGATTGAACAAGGCTCTTATTTTTCTGCTTCTGAAGAAAGACAAGACTCGGGTGGATGACTATAGGCCGATTACGCTGTCTAATGCGATATATCTAATTTTCTCGAAGATCCCTGTGAATCATCTAAAGGATGTGCTTGGTCGGATCATGTCGCCCGAGTAGACGACATTTGTGCCTGGGAGGGCTGGTGTTGGCTTCCGAGATGGCGATGAATTGGAAGAGGAACAAGATGAAAGGGGTGCTGTGGAAGATTGACTTTTCCATGACGTATAATAGTGTGGATTGGAGATTCTTGTGGACTTCTTTGGAGAAGCGGGGCTTCCCGGAGTTGTGGATTGTTTAGATCAAGCGTTGCATGATGACGACATCCTACGCAGTGCTGGTTAATGGTAGACCAGAAGGGGGTTTCTTTCAACCCCAGAGAAGTATCAGGCAGGGTTCGCTGCTGTGGTGGATGCCTTTACAGTTTTGATGAGGTTGGCTGCAGATGAAGGTTGGTGCTCTGGTTACTCACTCTTACAATATGCAGATGACACCGTTCTTTCATGCGGGCCGCGGAGGAAAAGATGTGTCGCCCGCACTCATTATGGACATTTTTAGGGACATTTCAGAGCTTCAGATCAATATATAGAAATCAGTGGTGGTTCTTTTTGGTCTCACTGAACTGGAGGTGCAGAGAGCAGCGGTAATTTTGTGGTGCACAACGGCTGGGCTGCTAATCACATACCTGGGGTTGTCGTTGGTGATGGGGCAATCAAAGGCCAGGGACTGGAGAGTGTTGCTGGAGAGATTGTATGGGAGTGTGACAGGGTAGAAGGCGACGATTCTTTCGAGAGGCGGGAAGTTGGTGCTTCTGAAGCACATTCTTTCACCCATTCCTATCTTCTTTTGTTCCACGAGGTTGCTGTCGGTAGGCGTGTGCATGAGAATCGAAGCTTTAATGAGGAGGTTCGTTTGAGCGGATGGGAGGTAGGCTAGGAGAGGCATCCTCTTGGTCGATTGGGGCAAGGTGATGTCATTGAAGAAGGGAGGTCTGGGAGTTCTACGGGTGGGCGAGATGAACAAGGCCTTCATGACGAAGTGGGTGGTCCATATATGGGGAAAATCATAGCATCTTTTTTGCAGGCTGCTAGGAAGGTTTATGGGGTGTCCATATCACTGACAGTTGTCTCGGGCCATTTGCCTTCATTTTTGTGGAAGGCGATCCACCAAGGTAATCTTGGAGTTAGCCTTGATGCTGAGACCGGTTCTGGGAGATGGCTCTGGCTTTCAATTTTAGCGGGATGACTGGACGTGTGATTGTGCATTGGCCGAGCACTACCCGCGATTGTTGCAGCTCGCTTGTAACAAGGAGGCAATGGTGCAACAAGTTTTGGAGGTTGGGTCGTGGTCTCATGTTTTCTCTTCGATCTTAACGGAACAGAGGATTGAAGAGTTCTTGGCGCTGCTATCGGTTTTGGCATAGATTGAGGGTTCGACGGTTGGCAAGGATCACTTTGAATGGGGTGATAGGAAGTTCACAATGAAGAAGACTTATCATTTTCTGGTGAAGGATGTAGAGGAGGTGGACGAGGAGGTTGTTGTTGATACCATGATGATTTGGATGATCAGGGTGCCTAACCAGATCAAGGTACTCCTTTAGATTCTAGGGCTTGGTAGGATTCTCACGTAGGTTCGTCGGGGGCAGCTGATGGGGGTGGAGGTTGATATGCGTGTCAGATGCGCGCTCCTGGCGGAAGATGTTGACTACTTGTTCTTCTCGTGTCCCTCTTCATCTCAGGCGTGGAACAGTGCTAGCATCACGTGGTTTGAGGTTCGCGATTGTCCCAATATTTTGAGGGGCAATAGATCGGTTTGTGGCTATGGACACCAGGACAATGCTCATCCTTTTGCGCTTGCTTGGGTGATCTGGTGCGTGATGAATGATGTCATCTCTAGGCAAGCATATTATACTGAGAATGTAATTGAAGACAATAGGGCATTAAACACAATAGGGCATTATGTTTATCTTGGAGAGTGTAATACGTTATTATTTGTTATAGTCCCATCTGGGGACTCCACCCTTCTATTAAAAAAAAGAATAGTCATCGGGTGATTCTCAGTAGTTGACTCAAGATGACAAGAGTCGGCTGGAAATGTGATGAATCATTTGTTTGACTTATTTTTACATGTAGATTAAGAAAACATAAAATCTATAAGATTGTTTATCGACAAAAACTTTTTAGGTCGTTTGACTTGGCAGTTGTTGCAACAAAGTTCCTGATTCGTCTCCACTTGTTCTTGACCTTCTATGGCTTCAAATATTCATTATGTCTTTTAGATACCGGTTTCAAGTCTTGAGCTTTTTAGATGATGATGATGCTACGAGCTTCATTGTTTTCTTTGCACGTTGTTTACTCCCGCCATTGAGTCTCTTCTACTTGAAAAATTAGTCGTACTGCAAATACAATTATAGAAATAACTCTTAGTCATCAAAATCTAAGTCATTACCATTCTGGAATTTCTGTATAGGTCAGATTTGGCTCAACCTGCAGATCGTCATAATTGATAAATATGCTTCGAGTTCTTGATACTATTTCTTAGATTTGATATAAGAAAGCCTTGTGTATTGCAAAAATGTGTGAGTGAAGTGCAAGTACACCTCCTTCATGAGGTGGTACATGGTAAAATTCTCCTCGAATTCTAGTTGGGTTGAATTTTACATCTTGACTTCTAAATTCTACTTCCGTACTCAGGAATGCCTAGACTAACAATAATATATTTTCCAACATTATATGGTAAAGATGAATATAGCTATTTTATCCTTAGGTATGTCTGTATTCTTATCATTCTCTTTTGTAATATACACCTCATCAATGCGTATTAGAGGAACGATATGTCAACCATAATTCTGTCAGCCATAATGCTAACATCCATCCTTGATGAAATGCTTCTTTATTTCATGCTTTACCTTGATAATGGATCTTTATTACTGATTTATCTTTGTTTGTATTTCCGTTATTCATATGTTTGGACTAGGTCATGGTTGCACATCATTCAGATGATATTTGCTTTGATATTTAATTATTATATTGTCACTTAATCAATGGGTTAAATCCTGGAGTAACTTTTATGTAGGTGTTGGAATGAAATGATATCTAGCGAGGAACTTACGTTGAGGCCACTTAATAAATGGTTGATCAAATTAAGAATGTAATAGAGATATATGTAATATTATTGTATTGGTATTAGAATAATATAACAGTATGTATTTATGTGATATTTGATGAGTATTTTGATGTAACAAATGATGGATATAATGATTGGGATAAATATGAAATAATGGGAAAGTAGGAGATGAACACCTAAAGATGGGTTAGCCCAAAGCAAGCATGGGATTAGAACCATGCAATGTACTTTTGTGGGATGTTTCAAAACTTAAAAGAGGATACAAGTGTTATAATCCTTCTACAGACATTACTATGTCATTATTTGGTGTCATCTTTTGTGAGTCAATTCTTTTTTATCCTCCCATAGTTCGCCACTTGGTTTTCCTAGATCTGGTAGTGAGGTTGAATTGTTTGTTTCGATGTGCCTCAGCAGTCCAAAATCAGTGTTGTCAGCTATTAACACTAGATTTTTGCTTGTCATCCCAAGCAGACTAATGTCCCATTTTCATCCATGGCTAAACATCACATGCACCTCATTTGAATTTAGATCTTGTAGATACTATGCTTTTGCTAATGGAGATAATAAGAAAAAAGATTCTACAGTGGCTAGTCTTCACTATTGAAGGTTGCCAAAAGATGAGGTAATTAATATGGTTACCAAGGATCTTTAAGGCGTGCATTCGATCTTTAATCTTCTAAGCAGATATTTATGCACCTGATTGAGGAGGTTTTTAGATAATTCTTTCTTATTATTCTTTCTTTGTTTAGACCTTGGTGGTGGTTTCTTTTTTGAAGGTTGTCTATGAGAATTTCCCGCTTGCCTTCATACAAAAATGTATATGGTTTTGACATGAATGAATAACCATTTGGAGCTATTTTCTTCAGTTCCAATTGTTGAATGGGCATTTAATTAATGAACGAATTGCCTTTTGGTAGTCGATATCAACTTCAATTTGATTACATGATTTTTTACTGGTGTAGGCTAATCTTGTGAATCTGAGCTCTGTTATGAGGGCTGCTCACACAAGTTTAACTGTAATCATCAATGACGAAAGGACCAAATATATGTTCATGTGAAAACTTCTGAACATTTATTCTTTTGACATACAGGACATTCCTAAAACTTCCTTGGAGACCTTTGATATCCCTAGGTGGCACAACTATATACGAACTTGACCAAAACTTCAAGGTACAAACCACCATTTTTGTCAGTCAGACAAAAACAAATAACCGCATGTTTCATCTTATATATGTGGCATTTTCTTGCAGATTGTTAGGCATTCTGAAAGTTGGGATATTTCTGCTCTAGAAGCAGTAGGGCAGATATTCACACCATCTCGGAAAAAATAAATATACGACCACGAAGCGGAGTACGGTTTTACTGAAGAATTTAGTGATATGAATGGTAGCTTCTACGAGGTTCCTCATTATTACATTGTATATGTATGTTCTGGTTGTCTTTACACAACTTTATAAAAATTTGAAGACAAAAAAATGTGATATAGTAATTTTTTATGCATGGACACTTTTTATTTGTGTGCTGCTCATCGAACACAACCATCATTTACATCAAGAAAACGAAGTCTTTTCCCATTTGAACTGGGATGATCTCTTCCAAAGAGATGTAATTCGGGTTATATCAGGGGCTAGATTAAAAGAAAATCAAATCCGTCTTAGAAGTTTCTTTTTAACATCTCTTTAGCCATTTCTTGAGATCTTTTATTTCTGTAATTTTAAAACTCACCTTGTAATAGAGTATGTGTCGTGCATACACCACAAAAGATATGGACAAAGCAAAACCTTTGATTTTCGAGCAAGATCTCTTTGTTTTTTTATTAGTTGTTGAAAAACATATTGTCTAAAATCCAGGCGCTTAGAATTTTTATGCAATTTGTAGTCGTTATGGTTCTTAAGCTTATGTATGCATGGCCCACCGTTGGTAGAGTGTATTAGGTAAATCTCAACTTTTTCCTATTATAAAAAAATATATTTACAAAGTTGTTTCTATTGATTGATTGACACTCATTCCAGAGTTGTCCTAGTTGATGAAAAAATCACTACCTTTTGCTAAAGCTCCATGATGTGCTGTTTACTTACTACCCAAGATAAACTAAGGTCTTATGAGACATAGCAAACAATATTAATCCAATAGCATTTTCCTTAAGGAAAATAATGGATATAAGAATCCATATAGGTGATGTTCTTCGAATCTCAGGTTGCTTTCTTCTACATCGTTTTAAATGATGTTTTATCATAACTTTAATCTATATCAATATATAATCAGAAAGTCATTATCTCAATTCGTACGTAATATTTCATACTTTTTATCTATATATGCAATAATAAACCAAGAATAATCTAGAAAAGTCCAAATCTTCTTTTCCCTATCATATTGATTTTCTAAATTTCGTCATGAGTATATCTCCGTCAGGGAATCTAATTGAGACCAAGACAATGATAGATTCTCAAGCTAAGTATAGTGGTATTTAAAAAATGTGTAGAAAGTTGAGTGCTCTTTAATTCGTGTTCTTCCAAGGGAAGTGCCAGATATGAGATAAATTGAAGCACAAAGAAGATTTAGAATCAGAGGCATGCAGAGTTCTTGTAAAGATAATGAAAGGAAAGAAATCTATGTTAAGCAATCATTCTCATTCTGAGTTCTCACAAAGCCAATTAGAAGGATATATAATTGCAGTGCTTGACTGACACAGGAAAACTAATATGAAATAAACCAATAGTATATTATATCTCTACTATATAGTTTTAATAATTTTGAAAAACATGTTATTACATCAAAATTACATGATAGTAAGTGTGGAGAAAGAATAAAGGGCTTGTCTTATTTAAGGAATTTAGGATTTCTTATATAGCGTGAAATCCTAGAGAGACAAAAAGATAAAATGCATAAAGGACCATGAAGGGTTACACGTCTCAATGAATTAAAAAGGTGAAATTGTCCAATAACTAGATATCTTTAACATCCCCCTCAATTTGGAGCATATCTATCAATCATGCTCAACTTGGAAATCATGGATGAGAAGCGTTTCTTTGGTAGCATCTTAGTTATCTGCTAGCTGAAGATCTGTGGAGATATGAGGGGCAGTGATCTTCTCTCCTCGTACTGCATCTCGAATGAAGTGATAGTCAACTTCAAATCCTAATATTATCTCGCTCGAGCAGACAGTTTTTGTTTCTGACAGACTCATGGCGGATGGCTAGATGCTTGCCTTGGAGATGGTTGTAGACTAGAAAAAATTTAAAAGTAATGACATTCGATGGAAGGTTGGTTTCTTGAAGGCATATGACTGTGTATACTAGAGATTTATCTGGATTTCTTTGGAGAAAAGGGGGTTCCCATGCACATTGATTGTTTGTATGAAAATATGTATCACTATGGCATTCTACTCGGTTTTGGTCAATAGTAGATCGGAAGGTGGTTTTTTTCAACTGCAACAGGGGGTTAGACTGGGATGTTCGCTTGCTCCTCTTTTGTTTATCATTGTAGCTGATGCGTTGGTGGTTATAATGAAACTGACCCTTAGGGGAGAATGGTGGGGAGGATATTATCATGAGGACATTTCGACGCCTCTGTTGTAGTATGATGACGATACTGTGATCTTCTTAAGAGGATATCTGGAACAATTCAGACATGCTCCCAGGTTATGGATATTTTTGGAGACATCTCTGGACTTGTGATTAATTGGGAGAAATCTGTGGTGGTGCCATTTGATTTTGCACAACATGAGGGGTTGTGTGCTGCAGAGGTGATTGGATGCGTGGTGAGTTCCTTACTGATCGCATACTTGGGCTTACCATTGGTGATGGGAAGATTGAAGGTGGCAGATTGGAAACTAGTTCTGGATAAATTGGAGGGAAAGATGGCTGGATGAGGGAGACAACTTTATCAAGAGGAGGCAAGTTGGTCCTTCTAAAACAAGAGTTGTATGTTATTCCCACTTTTGCTACACTATGAGATTGCTACCTGTTGGTGTTTGGACTAAGTTGGAGGTGCTAATGAGAAGATTCTTCTGGTCAGTTGGTAAGCAGGAGAGGAGGGCTCTTCATTTGATATCTTGGTGAAGGATCACCGCGGCAAAGAAGAATGATGGCTTGAGTGTCTTGCAATTAATAGGGAGAAATCTGTGGTGGTGTCATTTGGTTTTGCGCAGCATGAGGGGTTGCGTATTGTAGAGGTGCTTGGAAGCCCAGTGGGTTCCTTACTGATCACGTACTTGGGTCTACCTTTGGTGATGGGAAGATTGAAGGTGGCGAATTGGAAACCTGTTCTGGATAAATTGGAGGGGAAGATGGTCGGATGGAGGGCGGTGACACTATCGAGAGGAGGCAAGTTGGTACTTCTAAAACATGAGTTGTCTGTTATTCCCGCTTTTTTCTTCTCTATGAGATTGCTACCATTTGATGTTCGGACTAGGTTGAAGGTGCTGATGAGAAGGTTCTCTTGGTCAGATGGTAAGCAGGAGAGGAAGAGTCTTCATTTGATATCTTGGGTAAGGATCACCGCGACAGAGAAGAATGATGATTTGGGTGTCTTGAGAATTGAAGAGATGAATAAAGCGTTGCTGGCAAAATGGGTGGTGAGATTATGGGGGGGGGTCTGAGGATTTGTTGTGCAGACTTATGAGAAAGATTTATGGAATTAGGGGTTCGCTAGAGATTTGTCACATACAGATTCCTTCTCCTTTGTGTCAAGGTATTACCGAGATACTACATGAGATGGGAATAAGAATTTGACTAGTGTAGGGTAATGTACATGTGTATAGGTTCTGACTCGATAATTGGAGTGGAAATGGTTTAGTGGATGTCTGATATCCGATATTGTTCATGCTGACGGCAGATCGAAATGCATTTGTGCTTGAGACTTGGCAGAATGGGTCATGGACCCCGCCGTTCGTTGCGGACCTGTTGGACCAAAGGTTAGAGGAGTTTTGGTAGATGTATGCATAACTGGATGAGGTAGAGTATCACAAGGATGGGAGGGACCATTTTATGTGGAGCAACGACATACACACGATTAAAAAGGCTTATCGTTTTTTTCTCGGAGTCACATGAAGTGGTTCAAGAGGTATCAAAGTCGATAGTAGAATCATCTAGAAAAGAAGGATCCTGAAGTGAATCAACGTCTTCTTGTGGTTGGCTAGGCAGAATAGAGTGCTCTCCACGGAACTTTGAAGCAGGATATTACAAAGCGGGGACGTCCTCCGTGATAGGTGTGATGATGAGATGGACACTTGTGTACATTCGATTGGAGGAGGGCAGACATATATTGGCTTGATGTGGGTAGTGCAGATGGTTTTTAGTGTTCCATTTGGGTCGTGTGTGGGAACAAGCATGAGGATAACACACGTCCTTTTGCACTCATATGGGTAATCTGGTGTGGCCAGAATGATTGCATCTTTAGGGCTCAACTGTTTTACTCTAAAAATATTTTAAAACATTATAGGGTGTTATTAGATGCCTGGACTCATATACCATAAGTTTTTTTATTTAGAGTATAAGTTGTATGTGTCCCTTATGTGGGAGATGGGTAAATGGATCTCTCCAGGATCCATTTACCCCATCCGGTTGTTTAATCCTGCATCTACTGTTTGTGGGATGTGGAGACTTAATGGGGGCTATATATAGACTCCCGCACCCATTATATCCGATGAGAATAGACTATCAACCCTTGAGACGTTCTCCCGTGGTTTCATCCCACTCCTTAGGGAGTAAGCTTCGACGTTAAATTCTGTCTCTTCAATGTTTTATTATCTTTATTTTTGATACGCTTCCACATATTTTCTAAGATAGTATCAGAGCATGTTCGATTCTTGAAGTTTTTTTGTTTATTTTGTGATTTCTTCAAGATTCGGTTCTTTGGTTATTGTTGAAGAATCATTCTTGAAAATTATTATTATATAAGTTTCCTTCAAGATCAAGGAGAGTTCCAGGGTTTTCTTGAAACCCTATCAGCACTGGTCATGCTATTCTGCACATGTGCAAAAGTTCTCCATCTCTTAAGCATGTGGTGCAGTAGCCCTATTGAGAAGCCCGATCGATCTCTACTTGCGGCTGATGGCGGCAGCCATCCCCAAGTGGAACCCTGATCTCTAGGCAGCAAGGGAGAGGAACATTCCATGTTCTCCAGATCTAGGTTTCCGAAACCCTAAATTTCACGGTACATAGGCTGTAGCCAACCACACATCTAGGCCATCGCGACGCCAAATCTGGTACGCAAGGTGAGTTATTTCTCATAATAGTCATCCATGGGAAAAGATTTCCCAAAATGGGTACGGACCAAAATTTTTTTCCCGGAATGGGGATGTATCGGCAAACCGTTTGCCGCTCGCCTACGTGGCGCGGCAAACGGTTTGCCGTGCTGACGTGGCATCGGCGGCAAATCATTCACCGCACCTTGTATCCGAAGTGCTTCCTGCCGCAAACGTCGAAAACCGCATCTCCTCGTCGACCGAGCCACAAGGTGCGGCAAATGATTTGCCGCCGATGCCACGTCAGCACGGCAAACCGTTTGCCGCGCCACGTAGGCGAGCGGCAAACGGTTTGCCGATACATCCCCATTCCGGGAAAAGTTTCGGTCCGTACCCATTTTGGGAAATACTTTCCCATGGATGACTATTATGAGAAATAACTCACGCAAGGTCCATTCTTGTGGTACAATGCCGCTAGGAGTGTAAACGGACCGAACCTGAGCGAACCTATATTTTTTAGGTTCGGTTCGTTTATTTAATCGAGCTGAAACTTGTGTTCAGATTCAGTTCGTTTATTTTCGAACCGAATCGAATCGAACCTCTTTTTAAACGAATCGAACCTAAGCGAATATCGAACTTAAGAATTCTCTAATAAGAGGGAGTGAAAAGAAAGAGAAATGAAAATATATTTGTGTATTCACAGTTAGAATAAATATTCATTTAGTTTTTTTTCTTTATCTAACTCTCTTCATCTTTTGAAAAAATTAGATTAATAAGGATTCGTCTCTTTGAAAAAAGTATAATTATAATAAATTTTATATCTATTCAGATGGGGATAAGGAATAAGAATAATGCGAAGATATTTGATAAGTAATGTTTGTGATTGTTCTGTTGATTTGAAGATAAAGAAGGAAAAGTACTAGACCATAGATGATAGATGTTGTAAACACGATGTGACTATTTTATTTTTGAATAGTTTCATACCGAGATAAAACCTAGTTATCCCGTAAATATCTAGTTATCTCTAGATAAAATTCACTTACCTTGGGGTAAAACCCTCATATCAAAATAAGTCCACTTCTACGGATAAGGACTTGTAAATATGTATATGTGTATGTTTATCAAACTTTTAACGAATCGAACCTTAGTGAACCTATGATTTTTAGGTTCGGTTCGTTTATTTAATCGAGCCTAAACTTGTGATCAGGTTCGGTTCGTTTATTTCCGAACCGAATCTGAATCGAACTTTTAGCGAACCGAACTTGAGCGAATATCGAACTTGAGAATTTTCTTACACCCCTAAGTGCCACATCCCAGGTCGTGTCCTCCATGTGACATCTCTACGACCACCTATGTCCAATCAGAGACAACACTATGATATCGTGTCCTCCAACTCCGTGTAGCGCAACCTCCTTCCTCGAGCAGCCCCCAACCCTCGAGCATCAGACCCTTGTTGATAAAAAAGGGGAAGGGTTCAACCGCATTCTCTCCCCAAACGGTGACTCCCCCAGCGACGGCGCCTTCGGCGACGACTCCAGGCGACTCCCGGTGCAGAGAAGATGGTTCGTAGGGGAGTGCAGTTCGAGGATGGCCCGCCCGATGATTTCGACCCGGCCCACCCCTATCGCGACCTGGTGGACATGCTCGAGTAGCACGAGCACCTCGTCTGCGAGAAGTGGATCCAGATCGAGATGGTGGTACCTGGTCCTTCCATCGCAAGTGGCGGAGGCATCGCACATCCTCTTTGGCAGATGCTCCATCAGGGGCGGCACATGAGTGACCAGGCCCTCAACTGCCATGTGGCGATGAGTATATGAGAAAGGGATCTCGGGAACCCTATAGAGCGACCAATGTTAAAAAAAGAAAAAAAGTGGAGCCCAAGGGTGCTGCATCATTAAAAAAAGGAAATGCTGGTGTGGGTTGCGTTCATAAAAAGGAGAGAAAAAAAGAGAGTGAAAAGCTAAAAAATTGGACGATTTAAGTCAATAAATATATCAATCAGTTGGCTATTAGAAAAGGAAAAATATCCCAGAAAAATTACAAAAAAAAGAAGGAAATGAAAAACCAAGAATAAAATGAATGAATGTTGAAAAAAAAAATGAAAAGCCGTAAAAAATCATGTGAAACGACTACAAAAAAATCATTTGTGATGATTTATTTTTACCCATTTCTCTTGTCTTGTCCCAACATAGAGGATGGCATATATTCTGACTAGTATGTGACAAAGGGAGGTTATTGTGTAGAGTCACAGGTCCATTCAGGTGTCAGATTCCAAGATAGCCAGATGTTCCCGACTCTACAGTTCAAATATTCAGACTCGACGTCTGATTGGTTCCGAGTCTTCAGTTTCAGACATGTACATGTATGCGATCTTTCAGATGTGCATATGTTTGCCATCTTTTGTTTGTGGTTCCCATCTTTTAATGTTTCCGCCATGGTTTTCATGTGATCCATAGGGACTCCATAGTAGAGATCTTATCCTCTATGCCATGTGGGTTAGGGTTTTCATGTGGTTTCATAGGGACTCCATAGTAGAGTACCATTCTCTGTGCTAGATATGGAGATCCAGTTCTCCAACGAGGAGACTTCTTCAGACTCCATTCTCAAGCGATCGTAAACTCCAGTACGATATCCTTCTGAGGTTCTTATTGAGAGAGAACCCACTTCGAGGTCCTTACGAGAGAGACCCATCTTCAATGATCTATATATGGATAATTAGCGATGCTCTCTTTGTCCTTTCAGAGATGGAGCAGTTGTCCACATGTTGTGGTAGGCCAGAGTACTCCGATGAGGAGACTCATTTTCAGTTGCAGTGACTCTGATAGGCTCAGTACAAAACACATACTCTCCGACAAGGAGATTTAGTTAACTCACACTCCAGCCGTTCGTTCTCCTCACTTGCACAACATGAGAAGCAACGTCCTTGACAGTAGTTGACAGTTGTGTGTGTTGAATTGATATTGTCTGTACTGTCTTGTAGCGTGAGTTGGGTTTTTCTTTCTGTTTGTCCAAGCTGAGCATTGTATGCTCCACGCTTGAGGGGGATTGTTGGAGTATTGAGTTGTACGTGCCACTTATGTGGGAGATGGGTAAATGGATATTTTTAGGATCCATTTACCCCATCCAGTTGTTTAGTCCCACATCTATCCTCTGTGGGATGTGGAGACTCAGTGGGGGCTATATATGTACCCTACACCCATTGTACCGATGAGAGAAAAGTAATAGACTATCAGTCCTTTGAGGCATTCTCCCGTGGTTTCATCCCGCTCTTAGGGAGTAGGATTCCACGTTAAATCTCATCTTCTTCAATGTTTTAGTATCTTTATTTTTGATACACTTTCGCATTCCTATTTTCTGACAAACTAGTTATGTAATTTTTTAGAGATGGTTCCTACCATGGGATCCCTCCCATGCTTTTACTTAAAAAAACCTCAATGTGCTTAGTTCACTCATGAAATACTGGATTGTGGCAATGTATGTATCGGATTGTTATTGTTGAGACATTTGTTATCTTTTTATTGTTTTCTTATTTCTATTTCTTTTTTCATCTTCTTGTAATTTGCCTTAAATATTCCTCTCTCATATAAGAGAACCCTAAGGCCTCTTATTAATCAATTCATTTTTTCCATCTACATAGTATCGGAGCGATTGTTCTAGACTGGAGTTCTCGTATCTCATAAAAACCCTAACCCTACCCCCTCCTCGATTGCCCGCTTGCTGCCCGCCCACCTCCCCTACGGGCCACTTCCCCCTCCCTCCCTTTAGCAGCCACCTAGACCATAGCCTTGTCCTCCAGGATAGTGCCCGGCCTTCCCAGGCCGCTCGACCACCAATTATCGCCCATAGCCCTCCTAGGCCCCCACCGGCTCTCCCGTGCACCTCCGTGCACCTCTGCAGTTCGATCTGTGGTCTGAATCGGTCTGATTTTAATCGAAAAACATGATTTCAAACATATAAATCATGTTTTCCGGCCCTAGTGAGCAATAAAGATTGATGAAGATGGTTGTGTAAGTCTACATGCACAACTAATCCTCCATATGTTCATGTAGATTCATTCATATCTGTCCACTCCCTGATTGAGTTCCGTGTTTGGTTGTTTTACCATCATGTCAGAGAACAAGGGTGGTATTTTTTCATCCGGGGCCTTCGAGGAACCCGTTCCCATCGTTAAGATGGATGGGATCAACTATGAGTTGTGGTCCTTGCATCTCTCAATTCTTACCCTCATGCAATGCAACAACAAGGAGCATGTCCTGACAGATCCAGAGTCAATAGATAAGACTGAAGCAAATGCTTTTTAGAAGAAAGACGATGCATATGCACGTGTTTGGCTATGTGAGACCCCTGACCACAGAGATAGCCAATGATATTCTGAACCAGCCCACAGCCAAGGCGATGTGGGACACTTTGGCTTCCACCTATGCTCAAGCGAAGAATGAGGTCAAGATCCTCCAGCAATAATTTTATATCTACAAGACCAA